>RXID01016992.1:36847-58812 GCA_005019695.1 Trichopus zeylanicus subsp. travancoricus
ATAGAAGTAGAAGTAGCAGTAGTAGTAGTAGTAGTAGAAATAGAAGTAGAAGTAGCAGTAGTAGTAGTAGTAGTAGTAGCAGCAGCAACAGTAGCAATAGCAGTAGTGGTTGTTGGAGTAGCTATAGTGACAGGAGTAGCAGTGATAGTACTTGTTGTAGGAGTAGCAGTAGTAGTAGTGATAGTAATAGTAGTGGCAATAGTAGTAATAGTAGTACTAGTAGCAATAATAGTTGTAATAGCAATAATAGTGGTATTAGTAGCAGCAGTTTTAGTTATAATAGTAGTAGCAAGTAGTAGTAGTAGTAGTAGGAATAGCAGTAATAGTTGTCATAGTAGGAGGAGTAGTAGTAGTGGAAATAGTAGCAGAAGTAGTAGCAGTAGTAGCAGTAGTGATAGTTGTAGGAGTAGTAGTAGCAGCAGCAGTGGTAAAAGTAGGAGTAGTAGTTGTTGTAGGAATAGTCATAGTAGTAGCTGCAGTAGTAGTAGTAGTTGCAGTGGTAGTAATAGTAGCAGTAGTAGTAGTTAGAGTAGCATTAGTAGTTATACTTAGTAGTAGTAGTAGTTGTTATTATTATAATTATTGTAGTAGTAGTAGTAATTGTAGTAATAGTAATAGTAGTAGTAGTAGCATAAGCAGTAGTAGTAGAAGCAATAGAAGCTGCAATAGTAGTAGATGTAGTAGTAGTAGGTGTAGTAGTGCTATTAATAGTAGTTATAGTAGTGGTAGTAGTAGTAGTCATAGGGGTAGAATTAGTAGTAGTAGTAGTGGGGGAGGCAGCAAAATAGTTGTAGCAATAGTAGCAATAGTAGCAATAATAGCAATAGCAGTAGTAGTAGTAGTAGTAGTGTAGTAGTAGTAATTATTGTAGTATTAGCAATAGTAGTAGTACTAGTGGTAGAAGTAGTAGTAGTAGCAATAGTAGTAGTAGTCATAGTGGTAGGAGAGGTAGTAGGAGCATTAGTAGTTGAAGTAGTTATAGCAAAAGTAGTAGTAGCAGTCGTAGTAGTAGTAGTAGTCACGATCGACATTGTAGTAGCCATAGTTGTAGCAGTTATTTTAGCAGAAGCAATAGTAGCAATAGTAGTCATTGTAGCAGCTATAGCAGTTCCCATAGGATGAGAAGGAGTAGTAGTCATAGTGGTAGTAATAGCAGTAGTAGCAACAGAAGTAGTAGTAGTAGTCGTAGTAGTAATATTAGGCGAAGTGGTAGTAGAAGTAGTAGGAGTAGTAGTTGCAGTAGCAAGAGTGAGAGTAGTAGTAGTAATTCTTGTTGTTATTGTAGTAGTAGTAGTAGTAGTAATAGTAGTAGTGGTAGTAGCAGTACTGGTTGTTGGAGTAGCTATGGTGCCAGTAGTAGCAGTGATAGTAGCTATAGTCGGAGTAGGAGTAGTAGTAGTAGTGGTAGTAATAGTCGTGGCAGTAGTAGTAGTAGTAGTGCTAGTAGCAATAATAGTTGTAGTAGCAATAGTAGTGGTAGTAGCAGTAGCTGTTGTAGTTGTAGTAGTAGTGGCAAGTAGTACTAGTAGTAATAGCAGTAATAGTTGTCATAGTAATAGCAGTTGTAGTTGTAGCGATAGTAAAAAAAAGTAGTAGGAATAATCGCAGTAGTAATAGTTGCAGGAGTAGTAGCAGCAGCAGCAATGGTAAAAGTAGGAGTAGAAGCAATTATAGGAATAGCAGTAGTAGTAGCAGTAGTAGTTGTTGTTGTTGTAGTGGCGCTAGTAGTAGTAGAAGTAGTAGTTACAGTAGCATTAGTAGAAGTAGTAGTAGCATAGCAGAAGTAGTTATACTTAGTAGTAGTAATTGTAGTAATAGTAGTAGTAGTAGTAGTAGTAGTAGTAGAAGCTGCAACAGTAGCAATAGTAGTAGCAGTTATAGTAGTACTATTAATAGTAGTTATAGTAGTGGTAGTAGTAGTAGTCATAGGGGTAGAAGTAGTAGTAGTAGGGGTAATAGCAGAAGTAGTAGTAGCAATAGTAGCAATAGTTAGAATAGCAGTAGTAGTTAGTAATATAGTAGTGTAAGCAGTAGTAGTTGTTGTTAGTATTAGTAGTAGTATTAGTGTAGTAGTAGTTGTTGTTGTAGTATTCAATAGTCGTAGTAGTGTAGTAGTAGTTGTTGTTGTAGTATTAGCAATAGTAGTAGTAGTTGTAGTAGTAGTAGTAGTAGCTGTAGTAGTAGTAGTAGTCATAGTGGTAGGAGTTGTTGTAGGATAAGTAGTTGTTGCAGTAGTTGTAGCAAAATTATTAGTAGCAGTCATAGTAGTAGTAGTAGTCACGATAGGTAGTGTAGTAACCGTAGTTGTAGCAGTTATTTTAGCAGAAGCATTAGTAGCGAAAGTTCTAGTAGTAGTACTAGTAGGAGTTTTAACCATTGTAGTAGCTATCGTGGTAGCAATAGTAATTGTAGTCATTGTAGTTGTGGTCATAGTAATAGTAGTAGTTGCAACAGTAGTAGACTAGTATTATGAGCAGTTGTGGCAGTAGGAGTTGTGGTAGTAGCAGAAGTAGGAGGTGTAAGAGTAGTAGTAGCTATCTTAGTAGTTGCAGTTCTAGTGTAGTAGTAGAAGTAGAAGTAGTATTAGCAGTAGTAGTAGCAGCATTAGCAATACTTGTAGTAATAGTAGTTGTTGTAGTAGTAGTAGTAGTGGTAGTAGTATTATGAGTAGTAGTAGCTATAGGACTTGTAGTAGTAGTAGTGGTGGTGGCGGCGGTGGTGGTAGTAGTAGCAGTAGCAGTTATTGTAGTAGTTATAGTAGTAGTAGCAACAGTAGAAGTAGTAGTTGCAATCATTCTAGTAGGAGTAGCAATAGCGATTGTAGCATTAGTAGCAAAAGGAATAGTAGTAGTAGTTGTAGTAGTATTAGCAGTAGTAGCAGCAGGAGGAAGAGGAGTAGTAGTAGTGGTAGTGGTAGTAATAGTTGTAATAGCAGTAGTAGTTGTAGTATTAAGAGAAGTGGTAGCAGAAGGAGTAGTAGTAGTAGCATGAGTGAGAATAGTAGTAGTAATAGTAGCTGTAGTAGTCATATGAGTAGTACTAGTAGTGATAGTAATAGTAGTCGTAGTAGTAGTGGTGGCAGTAGTAGTAGCCATAGTTGTAGCAAGTAATAGTGGTTGTAGTGGTAGTAGTAGTAGTGGTTGTAGTGATAGCAGTAGTAGTTGTTGTTGTAGCAGCTGTAGTAGTATTGATAGTAATGGTAGTAGTAGTAATAGTTGTAATAATAGAAAGTGGAGTAGTAGTAGTAGCAATAGTAGTAGTAGTTGTAGTAGCAGTAGTGGCAGTAGTATTAGTAGTGGAAAAAGTAGTAATAATAGTAGTAGTATGGGGAGTAGTAGGAGTAGTAGTAACAGTTGTAGTAGTAAGTTAAAATAGTGGTAGTTGTAGTAGTAATATTATTAGTAGAAGTAGAAGTAGTAGTAGTGATATTAACAATATTTGGAGTAGCAGTAGTACAGCAATGGCAGTGATAATAGCTATAGTAGTAGGATTAGTAGTAGTAGTAGTAGTAATAGTAGTAGTAGTTGAAAAGTAGTACTAGTAGAAGCAGTATTAGCCTTAGTAGTAGTAGCTGCTGTAGTAGTATTAGTAGTAGTAGTATTAATAGTGATTCTAGTAGTAGTAGCAGCAGTAGTAGTAGGAGTAGAAGTAGTAGTAGTTGTTGTTGTTGTAGCAACAAAACAAGCTATAGCAGTAGTAGTAGTACGAGGAGCAGTAGTAGTAGTAGTTGTATTATTAGCAGGAGTAGTAGTAGTAGTGGTAGTAGCACTAGTAGTAGCAATGGTAGTAGTAATAGCAGTAACAGCAGTAGTTGCAGTAGTAGAAGTATCAGTAGTTGTACCAGTAGCTGTTGTCATGGTAGCAGAACTATTAGCAGTAGTAGTAATAGCAAGAGTATTAGCATTAGCAGTAGTAGCAGTTGTTATACTAGTATTTGTAGTAGCAGTAGCAGTTGCGGCAGTTGTTGTTGTGGTAGAAAAACTATAAGTTGCAGTAGTGGTAGTAGTAGTAGTAGTAATAGAAGCTGATGTACTAGTTGTAGCAGTAGCATTAGTCGTACTAGTGATAATTGTCGGAGTAGTAGCAGTAGCTATAGTAGTAGTTGTTGCTGTAGTTGTAGGAGGGGTAGTTGTAATAGTAGTAATAATAATAGTAGTAGCAGCAGTCGTGGTAATATAAGTAATAGTGGCGATAGCAGTAGTAGTAGCAGCCATAGTTGTAGTAGGAGTAGTTGGCGTAGCAGTTGCTGTAGTAGCGATAGTAGTAGTAATATCTAGTAATAGTAGTAGTAGTAGTAGTAGCAATAGTAGTAAGTTGTCGTAGTACTAGTTGTTGTTATTGCGAGTAATAGTAGTAGTAATAGTTGTTGTTGTTGTAGTAGGAGTAATAGTAACGACAGTAGTAGCAGGAGTAGTAGTAAGAGTAGTAGTTGTATTAGTAGAAGTTGTAGTTGTAGTAGTAGTAGCAGCAGTAGTAGTAGTTATTGTTGTAGTTGTAGTTACAGTAGTAGTAGTTGTAGCTATAGGGGTAGTAGTGATAGTTGTTACAATAGCAGAAGTAATTGTAGTAGTTGTAACAGTAGTAGTATTATTATTATTGTAGTAGTAGTGGTGGTGGTAGTTGTAGAAATAGTAGCAGTAGTAGTTGTAGTAGTAGTAGCAACAGCAGTAGCAGTCGTAGTTGTAGTAGTAGTAGCAGCAGCAGTAGCAGTCGTGGTAGTAGTAATAGCAACAGCTGTGGTAATAGTAGTACCCGTAGTTGTTGCCATAATAGTACTAGTAGCAAGAGTAGCAATTGCAATAGTCATGGCAGTTGTAGTTGTAGTTGCATTAGTAGCAGCCGTAGTAGTCATAACAGCACTAGCAGTAGCTGTAACATTAGTAACTGAAGCCGAAGTAGTAGCAAAATTAATAGTAGCTATTGCAGTAGTAGCAGCAGTAGCAGGAGTTGTAGTTGTTGTAGTATCAGTTTGAATAGTAGTAAGAGTGGTGGTAGTAGTAATAGTTGTAGTAGTAGTAGAAGTAGCTATAGTGAAAGTAGCTGTAGCCATAGTAGTAGTAGTAGTCGCAACAGTAGCAATAGTATTATGAGGAGGAGTAGTAGTAGCAGTAGCAGCAAAAGTAGTAATAGTAGTAGTAGGTGTAGCAACAGTAATAGTAGCTTTAATAGTAGTAGAGTAGTAATAGTTGAAGTAGAAGTAGTAGTGTTGTGTTAGTAGTAGTAGTAGTAGTAGTAGAAGTAACAGTAGTAGTAGTAGTTGTTGTGGTAGTAGTGTGAAAAGTAGTTGTTGTAGCAGTTATTGTCGTAGTTGTTGTAGTAGTAGTAGTAGCAGAAGTAGTAGTTGGACCGGTAGTAATAGTAGTAATAGTAGTAGTAGTAGTAGTAGTAGTAGTAGTAAAAGAAGTAGTAGTAGTTATTGTAGTAAGAGTAGTAATAGTAGTAGTAGTAACAATAGTAGTAGTAGCAGAAGTAGGAGTAGCTAGTAGTGCTAGTATCAGTACTAATAGTTGTTATAGTACTAGTAGTGGAAGTAGTAGTAGTAGTAGCAGTTGTATTAAGAATTGTAATAGTAGCACTGGTGGTAGTAGTGGTGGTGATGGTGGTAGTAGTAGGGGAAGTTGTAGTCAGAGTAGTAGTTGTAGTAGTTTCAACCATAGCAATAACAACAGTTTTAGCAGTAGTTGTAGTAGTAGTTATAGTAGAAGTAGTAGTAGTGGTTGTAGTTGTGGTAGTAGTAGTGGTAGTAGTAGTGGTTTTTGTCGCAGAAGTAGCGGTTGTCATAGCAGTAGTAGCAGAAGTAGTGGTAGTATTAATAGTAGTTGTAGCAGAAGCAGTAGTAGTAGGTGTAGTGGCATTTGGAGTGGGAGAAGTTGTAGTAGTAGTAGTAGTAGAAGGAATAGTAGCGACAGCAGTAATTGTAGTATGGGGAGTAGATGTAGTAGTAGTAGCCGTAGTAGTAGTTATGGTAGTAGTGGTAGTAGTAGTGGTTGTAGTAGTGGTAGTAGCAGTCATAGTAGTAGTAGTAGTAGTCGTAGTCGTAGTAGTAGTAGTAGTCGTAGTCGTAGTAGGTGGAGTAGTAGCAGCGGCGACAACAGTTGTAGTAGCAATAGCAGCAGCTGCTGCTGCATTAGTATTAGTAGTTGTTATTCTAATTGTAATAGCAGTATGAGTAGTAGTAAGAGTAGTAGTAGCAGGAGAAGTAGCAGCAGTGGTAGTAATAGTAGTAGTAGTTGAAGTATTAGCAGTACTAGTTGCAATAATAGAAGTTTTGGTAGTAGCAGAAGAAGTTGTAGGAGCAATAGGAGTAGTACTGGAAGTAGTAGTAGTCGTAGCCGTAGTTGTAGTAGTAGGAATAGCAATAGTAGTAGTAGTCGTAGTGGTGGTAGAAGTAGTAATAGTAGTACTAGGACTAGTAGTGGCAGTAGTAGTCATAGTAGTTGTAGTAGTAGGAGTTGTAGTAGTCACAGTAGTTGTAGCAGAAGTAGCAATAGCAGTAGTAGCAGTAGTAGTAGACACAATTGAAGTTGTAGTAGTAGTAGACACAATTGAAGTTGTAGTAGCAGCAGTTGTAGCAGTTATTCTAGTTGAAGCAATAGTAGCAGTAGCAATTGCATTAGCTATAGTTGCAGTAGTAGGAGTACTAGCTGTAGTAGTAGTAGTTTTAGCCGTAGTAGTAGATATAGAAGTAGTTGTAGAATTTGTAGTTGTCATAGTAGCAGTAGTAGTCATATTAGTTGTTGCAGCTGTAGCAGTAGTATTACGAGGAGTAGTGTCCATAGAATTTATAGTAGTAGCAATAGTAGGAGGAGTGAGAGTCATAGTAGTAGTTATAGCAGTAGTAGTAGTAGTAGCGGCATTCGCAATAGTCATAGTAGTAGCAGTAGTAGTAGTAGCATTATGAGTAGTAATAGCGGTAGGAGTTGTCTTAGTAGTTGCGGTAGTAGTAGTTGTTGTTGTAATAGCAGCCGCAATAGTAGTTGTAGTCGTAGCGGTAGTACTAGTAGGATATGTAGTTGTAGTAGTAGTAGTAATAGTAGTGGCAGTGGCATCAATAGTTGCTGTTGTAGGGGAAATTGTAGTAATGGTAGTTGTAGTAGTATAAGTAGTAGTAGTAGTAGTAGTAGTAGTAGTAGTAGTAATGGCAGCGGCAGCAGTATAAGTAGTAGTAGTTCGAGCAATAGCAGTCTTAGCTTTAGTAGCAATAGTGGAAGTAGTAACAGTCAGAGCTTTTGTAGTAGTAATAGCAGTGTTTGTATAGTAGAAGCAGTTGTTGTAGTAGTAGCAATAGTATAAGTAGCAATAGTTGTACTAGTAGTAGTAGTAGCAGTCGTAGTAGCCATAGTACTAGTAATAGTTGTAATAGTAATAATAGTAGTTGTAGTAATAGTAGTAGTAGTAGTAGTAATAGTAGTAGTAGTAGTAGTAGTAGTAGTAGTAGTAGTAGTAGTAGTAGTAGAACTAGTAGTGGCAGTATTAGTAGTAGTAGTAGTTGTAGCAAGGGTCGTAGTAGCAGTAATAGTAGCTATAGAAGAATTAGTAGCAGTAGTAGTAGTACTAGTAGTGGTAGTAGTAGTAGTAGCAGTAGCATTAGTAGTAGCATTAGTAGTGTAGTTGTAGTTGAAGTGCTAGTAGTGGTAGTAGGAGTAGTAGAAGTAGTGGTAGAAGTAGTGTTATAGTTGTAGTAGTAGTCGTTATTATTGTAGAAGCAGTAGTAGCAATGGTAGAAGTAATAATCATAGTAGTAGGAGTAGTAATAGTAGCAGTTGTATTTGTTGGAGTGTTAGGAGTAGTAGTAGTGGTAGACATAGTAGTAGTAGCAGTAGCAGTATTAATAGTAGTATAAGTAGCAGTAGTAGTCGTAGTAATTGTAGTAGTAATAGTTACCGCAGTAGCAACAGCTATAGTAGTAGCTATAGTAGTAGTATTAGCAGCAGTAGCAGCAGCAGCAAGAGTAGCAGTAGCAGTAGAAGTACTAGTAGTAGTGGCTGCAATAGTAGTGGTGGTAGTAGTAGTGGTAGTTGTAATAGTAGTAGTAGTAGTTGCAGTAGTACTTGTTGTTGTTGTGGTTGCAGTAGTTGTAGTTGTTGTAGTAGTAATGGAATTTAAAGAAGTAGTAGAAATTGTAGTAGTAGTAGTAGTAATATTTGTTGTAGGACTAGTAGTAGGAGTAGGGATAGTAGTAGTAGTAGTAGTAGCAGCAGCAGCAATAGCAGTCGTAGTAGTAGTAGTAGTAGTTGATATTGTTGTTGTTGTTGTTGTTGAAGTAGTAGTAGTAGTAGTAGTAGAACTTGTAAGGGTATTAGGAGTAGAAGTAGTGGTAGTAGTGGTGGTGGTGGTGGTGGTGGTCTTGGTAGTAGTAGTAGTTGTTGGTAGTAGTAGTAGCAGTAGTAGTAGCCGTAGCAGTTGTAGTAGTAGTAGTGTTAGCACTTGTAATAGTAATAGTAGTAGTAGTAGAAGAAGTAGTAACAGGAGTATTAGTAGTTGCGATAGTAGTGGCAGGAGTAGCAATAGTAGTAGTAATATTTGTAGCAGGAGTATTAGTAGTAGTAGTAATAGTTGTAGCTATAGTAGCCGCAGTAATAATTGTAGTGGTCGCAGTAGGAGTAGTCGTAGTAGTAGTAGTAGCTGTATCGGTTGTAGTAGTTGCAGAAGTAGTACCAGGAGTAGTACTTATAGCAATAGTAGTAGTAGCAATAACAGTAGTAGTACTACTTGTAGTAAAAACTGCAGAAATTGAAGGAATAGTTGTAGCAGAAGTAGTAATAGCTGTAGTTGTTGTTGTAGTCACATTATTTGTTGTAGTTGTTGAAGTAGTGGTAGTAGTAGTCGCGGTAGTAGTTTTATTCGCCACAATAGTAGTAGTAGTTGTTGTTGTTATTGTTGTAGTTGAAGTGATATTAGTCATTGTAGTAATAGTAGCAAAAGTTGCAGTAATAGCAGTAATAGCAGTAGTAGTAGCAGTAGCCTTAGTCGCAGTAGTAGTAGTAGTAGAAGTATTAGTAGTACAAGTACTAGTAGAATTAGTAGTACTAGTATTGGGAGTAGTAATTGTAGTGGTAGTCATGGTACTAGTAGTAGTGGTGGTTGTAGTAGTCATAGTGGTAGATGTAGTAGTGGTAGCAGTAGTTGTAGTAATAGCAGTAGCAGTTGTAGCTGGGGTCGTAGTAACAGTAGCAGTAGCTTTAGAAGAATTCGTAGGAGCAGTAGTAGTAGCTGTAGTAGCAGTGGTTGTTGTAGTACTAGTAGTAGCAGTAGCAGTAGTAGTAGCATAGTAGTAGTAGCAATAGTAACAGTAGTAGCAGTAGCGCCTCTAGTAGTAGTAGTAGTACAAATAGTGGTAGTAGAAGTAGTAGTAGTTGTAGTCATAGTAGACGTAGTAATTCTAATAGTAGTTGGAGTTGTTATTATAGTTGTTGTATTAGCAGTAATAGCAATTGTAGAAGTGGTAGTAGTAGTAGTGATAATAATAGTAGTAGTAGTGGGAGAAGTGATAGTAGTTATCCCAGCAGTTGTTGTAGTAGTAGAAGCAGCAGTTGCAATAGTAGCTATAGAAGTAGTTGCATCAGCAGTAGTAATAGTAGAAGTAGTAGCAGTTGCAATAGTAGCAGCACTAGCTGCGGCATCAGCAGCAGCAGCAGCAGCAGTAGTAGTTGCAGTAGCAGAAGCAGCAACAGTAGTAGTAGCGGTAGTAGTAGTAGTAGAAGGAGAAGTAGTAGGGGTAGGCGTAATAGTAGTAGCAGCAACAACAATAGTGGTTGAAGTAGTAGTAGTTGTTGTAGTAGTAACCGTAGTGGTTGTACCAGTAGCAGTAGCAGTAGTAGTTGCAGAAGTAGCAGTAATAGTAGTAGTAGTAGTAGTAGTAGTAGTAGTAGTAGTAGTAGTAGTAGTAGCATTAGTAGCTGCAGTAGTAGTACCAATACTAGTAGCAGTAGTCATAGTAGTGGTAGTTGTAGTAGTCGAAGTAGTAGCAGTAGCAGCAACAGGAGTAGTAGTAGAATTATTAATAGTTGTAGTAGTCACAGCAGTAGTTGCAACTGTAGTAGCAGTAGTAATAATAGTAGTAGTAGCAGTAGCAGCAACAGTAGTAGTAGTAGTTGCAGTAGGAGCAGTAGTGGTGATAGTTGTAGTAATAGTAGCAGTAGCAGCAACAGTAGTAGTAGTAATTGTTGTACTACTACTACTAGTAGTAGTAGTAGCAATAGTAGTAGTAGTCATAGTAGAAGTAGTAGTTGCCGAATTAGTAGTAGTAGGAGTAGAAGTTGTAGTAGTAGTAACAGTATTAGTAGTAGTTGTAGTAGGAGTAGTAGTTCGAGTAGTAGTAGTTGCTACAGTGGTAGTAGTAAGAATAGTATTAGTTGTTGTTGTCATACTAGTTGTAGTAGTAGTAGTTGTTGTAGTAATAGTCGTAAAAGTTGTTGTAGTAGTAGTAGTAGCAATAATAGTAGTAGTTGTTGTAGTACTAATAGCAGGAGTAGTGGCAATAGTATTAGCAAAGGTAGGAGAAGTAGTTGTTGCTGTAGTAGCAGCAGCGATAGTAGTAGTACTGGTACTAGTAACAGTACCCATAGCTGCAGCCGTTGGAGCAGGAGTAGTAGTAGTAGTAGCAGCAACAACTTTGGTAGCAGTTGTAGTAGTACCCATAGTAGCTGTAGTAGTAATTGCAGTAGTAGTAGTTGTAGTTGTGGTCATAGCAGTACCTATAGCAGAAGTAGTAGTAGCAGTGGTAGCTGTAGTAGCAGAAGTGGTAGTCACAGTAGTATTAGTTGTAGTTGCAGCAGTCACAGCAGTAGCAGAAATAGTAGTAGTGGTAGTAGTAACATTAGTAGCAGCAGTAGTAGTAGCTGTTGTAGTATCAGTTGTAGCTGGAATAGTAGCTGAAGTAGTAGTAGTAGTAGTAGTAGTAGCAGAAGTAGTAGCAGTTGTAGTAGTTGTGGTAGTAGTGGGAGTAGTAGCTGCCATAGCAGCAATAGTAGTTGTAGTCATATTTGCAGTAGTAGTAGTCGCTGTAGTAGTAGTAATAGTATTAGCAGTAGCAGTTACGATAGTTGTGGGTGTAGTAGTGGTAGCAGTTGTTGTAGTAGTAGCAATATTAGTAGTATTAGTAGTTGGAGAAGTAGTAATAGTAGTATTAGTAGTAGAAGTAATTGTAGTCGTATGTGTAGTAGTAGTTGTTCTAGTTGTAGTAGTAGTAGTAGGAGTAGTAGCAATAGTAGCAGTAGTAACAGTGATGACAGCTGTTGTAGTGTGAACGGTAGAAGCTATACGAGCAAGAGTAGTAGTAGTAGCAGTAGTCATAGTAGTAGCAATAGTAGCATTAAAAGTAGCAATAGTAGTAGTCATTGTACAAGTAGATGTAGTAGTAGCAATATTAGAAGTTGTAGGAGTAGTAGTAGTAGCATTAGTAGTAGTAGTAGTAGCAGTTGTGGTAGTAATAGTGTAGTAGTTGTAGGTGGGGAAGTATTAGTAGTAGTTGTTGTAATTGTTGTTGTTGTTGGTGTTATTATTATTGTTGTTGTTGTTGTTATTGTCGTTATAGTTGTAGTAGAAGCAGTAGGAGTAGTTGCAGTAGTAGCTGTTGTAGAAGTAGTTGTAGTGGTAGCAGTAGCTATTGTAGTAGTAGTAGCTAGAGTAGTAGCAGTGAAGGAGTAGTGGTAAAGTGGAGTAGTAATGCATTAGTAGAGTTGTTGTTGTAGAGTAGCGGTATTAGCATTATTAAGTGTAAGCAGTAGGAGGAGCAGTATCTATAGGTAGTAGCATAGTAGTCATAGCAGTAGCTATAGTAGCAGAAGTACTAATAGCGGTAGTAGTGGTTTTAGTAGTAATCGTAGTTGTACCAGTAGTAGTAGTTGCAGAAGTAGTAGCTGCAGTTGTATTTGTTGAAGTAGTAGTAGTAGCAGTAGCATCAACAGTACTAGTAGTAGTAGCATCGGTAGTCATGCTAGTATTTGTAGGAGGAGTTATCGGAATAGCAGTAGTAGTAGCAGCAATATGAGTCATAGTAGTTGCAGTGGTAGCGACAGTTGTGGTAGTAGTAGTAGGAGTAGTAGTAGTTGCGATAGTGGTAGTTGTAGCTGTAGTAGTACTTGTTTGTTGTGGTTATTATTTTTATAGTTAAAGTAATAGTAGTAGGACTAATTGTAGTAATAGCAGTACTAGTAGTAGTAGGGGCAATAGCCATAGTAATAGTAGCAGGAGTATAAGTTGTAGTAGCACTAGTACTAGTAGAAGTAGTAGTAGTGGTAGTGGGAGTAGTAATATTAGCGGTAGTTGCAGTAGTTGTAGTAGGAGGAGATGTAGTAGCAGAAGTTGTATCAATAGTAGTAGCAGTAATAGTAGTAGTGCTAGTAGTAGTAGTAGTAGAAGAAGAAGTAGTAGTAGTAGTAGTAGTAGTAGTAATAGAAGTAGTAGTGGTAGTGGTAGTAGCTGTAGTAAGGGCCATCGTAGTAGTAGTAGTAGCTGTAGAAGAATTAGTAGTAGTAGTTGTAGTAGCAGCAGCCACAGTGTAGTAGTAGTACTAGTAGTTGTTGTAGCAGTAGTGGCAGCAGCAGCCGTAGTAGTTATAGTAGTAGTACTAGTAGTAGAAGTATTAGTTGTATTAGTAGAAGTAGTAGTAGTTGTTGTAGTAGTTCTCATAGTAGTAGTAATACTAGCAGTAGAAGTAGTAGTAGTTGCAATAGTCGTGCAAGGAATAGTACTGGCAGTCTCTGTAGTAGTAGAATAAGTAGTAAAAGTAGTAGTAGTAGTAGTAGTCGTAGTTGTTGTTGTTGTTATCGTTGTTGTAGTTATTGTAGTAGTAGTTGGAGCAGCAATAATATCATAAGTTATAGTAGTAGTAGAAGTAGTAGTAGTTGTAGTTGTCGAAGAAGTAGTAGTAGTGATAGTTGTTGTAGTAGTAGTAGCAGACGTAGTAGTAGTGGTAGTAGTATTAGTAATAGTAGTTGGCGTAGTAGTAGCAGTAGTAGCAGCAGAAGTAGTAGTAGCAGTAGCAGAAGTCGAAGTCGTAATAGTGGTCGTAGCAGTAGTAGAAGTAGTAAGAGTATTAGTAGTAGTAACAGTAGTAGTCCTAGTAGTAATTGCCGTTGTTGTATTAGTAGTAGGTGTATTAGGAGTAGTAGTACTAGTAGTATTGTTATTAGCAGTAGGAATATTAGTTATAGTTGTAGTAGTAGTAGTAGTAGTACTATTAGTAGTAGTAGTAGTAGTAGTAGTAGTAGTAGTAGTAGTAGTAGTAGTAGTAGTAGTAGTAGTAGTAGTAGTAGTAGGGGTAGCAGTAGTAATAGTAGAAGTAGTAGTAGTACTTGTAGCAGTGGCAGTAGTGGTTGTAGTGGTAGTAGTGGTGGTAGTAGCAATTGTGCTAGTTGTAGTAGTACTTGTAGGGGTAGTAGTACTAGTAGTAGTAGGAGTATAAGTAGTAGTAGGAGTAGTAAGAGTACTAATAGTAGAAAAAGTGGTAGACACAATGGTAGTAGAAATAGTAGCAGTAGTAGTAGTAGAAATAGTAGCAGTAGTATTTATGGCAGTAGTAGTTGAAGCTGTAGTACTACTTGTAGTAGTAGTAGTAGTAGTACTAGCAGCAGTAGCAATATTAGTAGGAGTAACCATAGTAGTAGTAGTATTAGTATTAGTATTAGTAGTAGTAGTAGGAGGAGTAGTTGTAGCAGTAGTTGTAGTAGTAGTCATAGCAGTAGTAGTTGTTGTTGTCGTAGTAGTAGTCGTAGTAGTTGTAATAGTATTACTAGTAGTAGTAGTAGAGGTGGTGGTGGTAGTAGTAGCAGTAGTAAGAGTGCTAGTAGTAGGAGTAGCAGAGGAGTAGTGGTAGTACTAGTAGTAGTAGGAGTTGTAGCAGTAGTAATGGTAGTAGTAGTAGTTTCCGATGTGATAGTAGTAGTAGTAGTAGCAATAGTAATAGTAGTATAAGCAATAGTAGTGGTAGTAGTAGTGATAGTGGTTGTACTAGTAGTGGTACTAATAGTAGTAGTAGTACTAGTACTAGTAGTGGTATTAGTAGGAGTAGTAGTAGTTATTGTAGTAGTAGTAGTAGTAGTAGCAGTAGTTGTATTAGCTGTAGTAGTAGGAGAAGTAGTAGTAGTCTTAGTAAGAATAGGAGTATTAGTAGTAGTAGTAGTAGCAGCAGTAGCAGTAGTACTTGGGGAAGCAGTAGTAGTCTTAGTAAGAATCAGAGTATTAGTAGTAGTAGTAGTAGTAGCAGCAATAGTGGTGGTAGTAGTAGTAGTGGCAGCAGTAGTGGTAGTAGCAGTTGTAGTAGGAGAAGTGGAAGTAGTCTTAGTAAGAATAGGAGTATTAGTAGTAGTATTAGCAGTCGTATTTGATGTTGAATTTGGAGTAGATGAAATAGTAATAGTCGTAGTAGTGGGAGTAGTAGTTGTAGTAGTAGTAGTAGTAGTAGTAGTAGTAGTAGTAGTAGTAGTAGTAGTAGTAGTAGTAGTAGTAATAGTTGGAGTAGCTGCAGCAACAACAATAGTAGCAGTAGTAATCATAGTAGAAGTAGTCGTAGGAGAAGGAGGAGTAGTTTTAGTGGTAGTAGTCGTAGTAGTCGTAGTAGTAGAAGAGGGAGTAGTTGTAGCAAAAGTTATACTAGTAGAAGTAGTAGTGCTAATAGTAGTGGTAGTACTAGCAGTAATAGTAGTTATTGTTGTGGTGGTGATAGGAGTAGTAGTAGTAGTGGTAGCAACAGCAGCAGTAGTACTAGTAGTTGTAGCTGTTGCAAAAGTAGTAGTTGTAATAGTTGTTGTCATCGTAGTAGTTGTAGTAGTAGTAGTAGTTGGAGTTGTTGTTGCAGTTGTAGTACTAGAAGTAGTAGCAACAGTGGTATTATTAGTAGTAGTAGTAGTAGGAGTAGTAGTCGCAGTAGTAGTTGGAGTAGTAGTCGCAATAGTAGTAGTAATACTAGTAGTAGTAGTAGTAGAAATAGTAGTAGCAGTAGTAGTAGTAGTACTTGTTGTTGTTGTAGTAGTTGCTGTCGTAGTACGAGTAGCAGTAGAAGCAAGCATAGCAGCAGTAGTCACAGTAGTAGAAGTAGTTATAGTAGTATTAGTAGCAGCAACTACAATAGCAGTATCAGCTACCGCAGCAGTAGTAGTAGTAGTATTAGTAATAGTAGTACCAGAATTAGCCACAGCTGAAATAGTCATAGCATGATAAGCAATTGTAGCGGTAGCGGTAGTAGTAGTAGTTGTTGTTGTTGTTGTAGAAAAAGGAGTAGAAGTTCTAGTAGTAGTAGTAGTCATAGTGGTAGTAGCTGTAGTTGTTCTTGTTGTCGTAGTAGTAGTAGTAATAGTGATGGTGGTGGTAGTAAAAGTAGTAGTATTAGTAGCTGCAACAGCAGTAGTTGTGGTAGGAGTGATAGTAGCAGTAGGTGTTGTAGTAGTAGCAGTAGTTATGGTAGTAGTAGGAGCGATATTAGCAGTAGTATTACTTGTAGTTGGAGTATTAGGAGTAGTAGTAGAAGTAGTAGTAGCAGCAGCAGCAGTGGTAGTAGTAGAAGTAGTGGTTGTAGTAGTAGTAGTAGTTGTTGTTGTTGTAGTAGTAGTAGTAGCAATAGTAGTAGTAGTAGTAGTAGTAGTAGTAGTAGTAGTAGTAGTAGTAGTAGTAGTAGTAGTAGTAGTAGTAGTAGTAGTAGTAGTAGTAGTAGTTGCAGTACGGATATTAGGAGGAGGAGGAGCAGCAGTAGTAGTAGCAATATTAGTTGGAGTAGTAGTAGTAGTTATTTTTGTTGTTGTTGTTGTCACTGTTAGGGTAGTAGTAGTAGTAGTAATGGTAGTTGTAGTGGTAGTAGTAGTAGCATTGGTAGTAGTAGAGGTAGTAGTAATAATAGTAGCAGCACTAGTAGCAGTAGTATTAGTAGCCGAAATTGGAGTAGTAGTAGCAGTAGCAGTAGCAGTAGTAGTAGTCATAGTAGTAGTAGTTGCAGTAGGAGATCTATTAGTTGGAGTAGGTGTAGGAGTAGAAATAGTAGCAGTAGTAGGAATTATAGTAGCAAAAGTTGTAGTAATAGAAGTAGTAGTAGCTGTTGTAGTTGCAGCAGTAGTTGTAGCAATAGTAGTAAAAGTAGTAATAGTAGTTGTAGTAGTAGTAGTAGTAGTAGTAGTAGTAGTAGGAGTGTTAGGAGTAGCAGCAGCAGTTGTTCTAGTAGAATTAATAGTAGGAGAAGTAGTAGTAGTAAGAGTAGGAGTAGTAGTAGAATTATCAGCAGTAGCGGTAGTAGTAGAAGTAGTAGTAGTTCTTGTTGTTGTTGTTGTAGTAGCAGCAATAGTAGTAGTAGTAGTAGTAGTAGTAGTAGTAGTTGCAGTACGGATATTACGAGGAGGAGCAACAACATTAGTAGTAGCAATATTAGTTGGAGTAGTAGTAGTTGTTATTTTTGTTGCTGTTGTTGTCACTGTTAGGGTAGTTGTAGTAGTAGTAATGGTAGTTGTAGTGGTAGTAGTAGTAGCATTGGTAGTAGTAGTGGTAGTAGTAATAACAGTAGCAGCACTAGTAGCAGTAGTATTAGTAGCTGAAATTGGAGTAGTAGTAGCAGTAGCAGTAGTAGTAGTAGTAGTCATAGTAGTAGTAGTTGCAGTAGGAGATCTATTAGGTGGAGTAGGTGTAGGAGTAGAAATTGTAGCAGTAGTAGTAAAGTAGTAATAGTAGTAGTAGTAGTAGTAGGAGGAGGAATATTAGGAGTAGCAGCAGCAGTAGTTGTAGTAGTATTAATAGTAGGAGAAGTAGTAGTAGTAAGAGTAGGAGTAGTAGTCGTACTAGTAGTAGTTGGAGCAGTAGAAGTAGTAGTAGTAGTAGTTGTTGTTGTTGGACCAGTGCAGAAGTAGAAGTAGAAGTAGTAGTAATAGGGTAATAGTAGTAGTGGTAGTAGCAGCATAGTAGTAGTAGTATTAGTAGTATTGACAGTAGCTGTTGTAGTGGTAGCGAAGATAATAGCAGTAGTAGTTTCAGTAGTATTAGGAGTTGTAGTAGTAGTAGGAACAACAATTGGAGTAGGAGTTCGAGTATGAGTAGTAGTTGGTGTAGTAGTAGCTGGAGTACCAGTAGTAGTAGCAATAGGAGAAGTAATAATAGTGGTAGCATTAGTGGCAGTTGTAGCAACAATAGTAGTAGGTGTAGTAATAGTTGTTGTAGTAATAGTAGCAACAGTAGTAGTAAGAGTAGCAACAGTCGTAGGAGTAGTAGCTGTAGTAGTAGTTGTAGTAGTGGTAGTAGTAATAACAGTAGTATTAGTAGTAGTTGTGGAAGTAGTAGCAGTGGTATAACCAATAACAGTTGTAGTAGGAGTATCAGTAGTAGTAGTAGTGGTAGGAGGGTTAGTTATAGAAGTACAAGTAGTAGTAGTTGGAGAATTAGTTGGAGTAGTAGTAGTAGTAGCAGCAACATCAACAACAATAGTAATAGCAATAGCGGTAGTTGCAGTAGCAGCAGCCACAACAGTAGTAGTCTAATAGTATTTGTTATACTAGTAGTAGTAGATGTTATAGTACTAGTAGCGGTAATTGTAGCTGTAGTAATAGTAGTTTGAGAAGTAATAGTAGTAGTAGTCACAGCAGTAGCAACAACCGTAGTATTTGTAGTAGTAGTAGTAGTAGTAGTAGTTGAATAGTAGTAGTAGGAGTAGTAGCAGTAACAGTAGTAGCAGTAGTAGTAGAGGTGGTAGTAGTTGTAGTTTTTCCAGTAGTAGTAGTAAAAGTAATAGTAGCAGTGGTTGTATTACTAGCTACTGTAGTAGCAATAATAGTAGCAGTAGTAGTAGTATTAGTGGTATTAGCAGCAACGACAGCGGCAACAACAATAGTAGAAGTAGAAGTAGCAGCAGTAGTAGTATAAATAGTAGTAGGAGTGGTAAGAATAGTAATAGTAGTACTAGTAGTTAAGGTCGGATTAGTGGTAATTTTATTAATAGTGGTAGTAGTAGTAATAGTCAAAGTAACAGCAGCAGAATTAACAGTAACAGAGGTAGTAGCAGCAGCAGCAGAAGTAGTAGTAGCAGTTGTGGTGGTAGTAGTTGTAATAGTAGTTGTAGTTCTTTCAGCAGTAGTAGTAGAAGAAGCAGTAGTCGTTGCAATAGTAACATTAGTAGTAGTATTGGCAACTGTTGTAGCAGTGGTGGTAATAGCAATAGTAGTAGTATTAGTGGTAGTAGTAGCAGCAACAACAACAATAACAATAGCAGAAGTAGTAGTAGTAGTAGTAGCAGTAATAGTAGCAGAAGTAGTAGTAGTAGCAGTAGTAGTAGTAGTTGTAGTAGCAGTAGTAGTAGTACTAGCAGTAGTAGTAGTAGTAGTAGTAGTAGCAGTAGTAATAGTAGTGGTAGTAATTATACTACTTACATATGTAATAGTAGTACTAGTTGCATAAGTAGTAGTAGCAGTAGTAGTAGGGGTAGTAATAGGAATAGGAGTAGGAATACTAGTAGCAGTTGTAGTAGTAGCAGCAGTAGGCATAGGTGTTCTAGTAGGAGTGGTAGTAGGAGTTGTAGAAGTAGTATTTGTAGTAGTTCTAATAGTAGTAGTAGTAGTAGTGGCAATGGTTGTAGTAGGCATAGTAGCAGTTGTGATAGTAGTGGTACGAGTAGTAATAGTAGTAGCAGCAGTAGTAATAGTAGTAATAGTAGTAGTAGTAGTAGTAGTAGTAGTAGTAGTAGTAGTAGTAGTAGTAGGAGTAGTTGTTGTTGTTGTTGTTGTAGTAGTAGTAATAGTATTCTAGTAGTAGTGGTAGTAGTAGTAGTGGTGGTAGTAACAGTAATAGCATTAGTAGTTGTTGCTGAAGTAGGAGTAGTAATAGTGGCAGTAGTGGTGGTGGTAGTAATAGTAGTAGTAGTAGTAATAGTAGTAGCTGTTGTAGCACTGGCGTAGAAGTAGTTGTAGTAATAGTAGCAGTAGTACTAGTAGTAGTTGTATTAGTCACAGAAATCACTCTACTAGCAGTAGTAGTAGTAGTCGTAGTCGTAGTAGTAGTGGTAGAAGTACTAATAGTCGTAATTGCAGTAGCAATACTATGTGTCAGACTTGGTGTAGGAGTAGAAGTTGATGCAGTTGTAGCTGTGATAGTAGTAGCAATAGTAGTAATAGGAGTAGTAGTTGTTGTTGTAGTAGTAGCAGCAGCAGTAGTAGTAGAAGTAGTAGTAATAGTAGGAGTAGTTGTAGTAGTTGTATTAGTAGGAGTTTTAGTGGGAGCAATAGTCGTAGTAGTAGTAGTATTAATAGTAGGAGTAGTAGTAGTAGTAGTTGGAGTAGTATTAGTAGTAGTAGTAGCAGCAGTAGTAGTCGCAGTAGTAGTGGCAGTAGAATTCATACTTGTAGTCGGAGTAGCAGCCGAAATAGTAATAGTAGTAGTTGTAGTAGTAATAGAAGTAATAGTAGTAGTGGTAGTAGTAGTATAGTAGTAGCAACATGAGCAGCAACAGTAGTTTCCGTTGTATTAAGAGTAGTAGTAGTAACACGAACAACAGTAGCAGTAGGCGTTGGAGTAGGAGTAATAGTAGGTGTAGTAGTAGCAGGATTAGCAGTAGTAGTTGTGAGAGTTGTAGTAATAATAGTAGTAGTATTAGTAGTAGTAGTAGTAGCAGTAGTAGCAATACGTGTAGTACTAGTAGTAGTAGTATTAGTAGTAGTAGTAGTAGTAACAGTGGTATTAAGAGTAGCAGCACCATTTGGAGAAGTAGTTCTAGTAGTATTAGCAGTAGTGGTAGTAATAGTAGTAGTATTAGTAGTAGTTGTGGTGGTAGTGGGAGTGGTAGAACCAATTGTAGTTGTAGTAGTAGTATTAGCAGCAGAAGTAGTAGTAGTTGTTGTAGGAGTAGTAAGAGTAGTAGTAGTAACAGTAGCAGCAGCAGCAGTATAGTAGTATTTGTAGTACTAGTTGTAGTAGATGTTGTGGTATTAGTAGTAGAAATGGTTGCAGTAGTAGTAGTAGTTTGAGATGTAGTAGTAGTAGTAGTAGTAGCAGCAGTAGCTACAATACCAACAATAATAGTCATAGTAGTAGTGGTGGTAGTAGTAGTAGTCGAAGTAGTAGTAGTAGTATTAGTAATAGTCATGGTGGTAGTGGGAGTGGTAGAACCAATAGTAGTTGTAGTAGTAGTATTAGCAGCAGTAGGAGTAGTAGTTGTAGTTGTAGGAGTAGTAGAAGTAGTAGTAGTTGTAGTAACAGCAGCAACAACAGCAGTATAGTAGTATTTGTAGTACTAGTTGTAGTAGATGTTGTGGTATTAGTAGTAGAAATGGTAGCAGTAGTAGTAGTAGTTTGAGATGTAGTAGTAGTAGTAGTAGTCGCAGCAGCAGCTGCACTACCAACAATAATTGTTGTAGTAGTAGTGGTAGTAGTGGTAGTAGTAGTAGAAGTGGTAGTAGTAATTGCAGCAGTAGTAGTAATAGAAGTTATAACAGTAGTAGTAGTTGCAGCACTAGCAACAGTCGTAGTATTAGTAGTCGTAGTAGCCACAACAACAGTATCAATAGTAGTAGAGGTTGTAGTAGTTGTACGATTAGTTGTAGTAGCAGCAGTAGCAGCAGCATCAACAATAGTAGAAGTAGTAGTAGTAATAGTAGTAGTAGGAGGAGTAGTAGTTGTTGCTGCAATAGTGGTAGTAGTAGTCGTAGTTGTAGTAATAGTAGTAGCTGTAGCAATAGTGATAGTAGTGGTGGTAGCAGTAGTAGTCGTAGCAGTAGTAGTAGTTGTAGTAGTAGTAGCAGAAGTAGTCGCCATAGTACTTTTTATAATAGTAGTTGTAGAAGCAATAATAATAGTAGTAGCTATAGTAGTTGTTGTAGAATTAGTAGTAGTAGTAGTAGCCACAGTAGTGATAGTGGTAGCATTAGCAATAGTAGTGACAATATTAGTAGTAGTTGTTGTTGTAGTAGTAATAGTACAGTAGTAGTAATATTTGTAGTAATAGTAGGAGGAGGAGTAGCAGTTGCAGTAGCAGTAATACTAGCAGTAATAGTTATTGTAGTAGCATTAGTAGTCGTATTAGTACCAATAGAAGCAGTAGTAGTGGGAGCAGTTGTAGCAGCAGTAGTAGTTGTTGCGGTAGTAGAAGCAACATTAGTAGTAGTTGTTGTATTAGTAGTTGTAGTAGCAGTACTAGTAGCAATAGTAGTAGCCACAGTAGTAGTAGTTGCAGTAGTTGTAGCAGAAGTTATACTAATATGAGTAGTAGTAATAGCTGTAGTACTTGTAGTAGTTGCAGTAGTTGTAGCAGAAGTTATACTAATATGAGTAGTAGTAATAGCTGTAGTACTTGTAGTAGTAGCAGTAGTTGTGGTAGTAATAAAAGTATTAGTTGCAATAGTTGTAGTTGTAATAACAATTCTAGTCATAGCTGTAGTCTTAGTGGTGGTTGTAGTAGTAGGAAAAGAATAACTAGTAGTAGTAGCAGCAGCAGTAGTAGATGTTGTTATAGTAGCAGTTGTAGTAGCCATAGTAGCAGTAGGAGTAGTAGAAGTAGTAGTAATGGTAGAGGTACTTGTAGTATTAGTAGTGTTAGGAGAAGTAGTAGTAGTAGTCTTAGTCGTAGTAGTAGTTGTCGTAGTAGTGGTAGAAGTAATAACAATAGTCGTAGCAGTAGTAGCAGTCATAGTAGTCGATGTAGTAGTAATATCAGTAGTTGTAGCAATAGTAGTAGCAGCAGAAGTACTAGTAGTAGTAGGAGAGGTAGTGGTGGTGGTGGTGGTAGTAGTAGTAGGAGCAACTACAATGGTTGTAGTCGGAGAAGTTGTAGCAGTTGTTGTAGCAGCAGCAGCAGGAGTAGTACTATAGTTGTATTAGCAGTCAATGTAGTACTAGCAGCAGTAGTCGCAGTAATAGTAGTAGTGGCAGTAGTAGCATTAGTAGCAGTAGTAGCAGTAGCTGCAGTTATAGTAGTAGTTTTTATTGTAGTAGTAGGGGAAGTAGTAGAAGTAGTATTAATAGAAGTTGTAGTGGTAGTAAGAGGAGTAGTTGTTGCAATAGTAGCA
>RXID01016993.1:0-25476 GCA_005019695.1 Trichopus zeylanicus subsp. travancoricus
AAGTACTACTGTTGTTGTTGCTGCTACTCCAACTACGACTATTCCTGCTACTTCTACTACTACTACTACTGCTATACTACTACCACTATTAATACTACTGTTATTACTCCTGCTACAAGTAGTACTACTCCTTCTGCTTCTACTACTGGTACTACAACAACAACTACTACTACTACAAATAGTACAAATGCTACTGCTACTCCTACTTCTACTACTTCTCCTACTAGCACTACTTCTATTTCTTCTACTTCTACAACAACTACTACTACTAGCACTTCTACTACTACTAGTATAGCTACTGCAACTGTTGCTACTGCTAGCACTACTGCTACTGCACTTGATGCTACTACAGCAACAACAACTACTACTAGTACTACTTTAACTGCTACTGCTACTGCTGCTTCTACTGTTGCTACTACTAGTAGTACTATTATTACTGCTACTACTACTAGTACTATTGTTACTGATACTACTGCTACTACTGCTGTTACAGTTGCTATTAGTACTACTACTACTCTTACTGCTGCAGCCACTACTACTACTACAGCTGCAATTACTGCCACTCATACTACTACTACAATTACTACAACTACTATTGTTGTTGCTGCAGCGGCAGTTGCTGCAATTGCTTCTGCTACTACTTCAACTACTACAACAACTATTGCTACTACTGCTCCGACTACTACAACTACTATGGCTTCAACAACTTATTTTTCTAGTACTACTGCTGCTGCTGCTACTACTATTACAACTGCTACTTCTACTACTACTTCTACTACTACTACAACTCGAACTACTACCACTAGTATAACTACTATTGCTACTACTACCACTACTACTACTACTACTCCTACTACTGCTATACTACTACTACAACAACTACTGCAAGTACTACTATATCACCAACACCTACTAGTATTACTACTAATACTACTACAACAATAACAACAACTACTACTACTAGTACAACTACTCTACGACTACTACTACAACAACTAATGCTACTTACTACTACTACTAATACAATTACTACCCTTGCTACTACTACCATCATGACTACTACTACTACAACAACAATTACTACTACAACAACTACTGTTACTAGTACTACCTCTGTTGCCATTACTTCTGCTACTAAAGCGGCTACGCTACTAGCACACCAACAACAACAACAACTATTACTACGTCTACTACTAGAACAACAACTACTACTACTACTACTATCACAACTACTAATACTACTAGTCCTACGACTACTCCTACTACTACAACAACAACAATTGCTACTACAACTACTATTACTACTACTACTACTACTACTACTACTACTACTACTACTACTACTACTACTACTACTACTACTACTGCTACTATTACTACAACTACAACTATTACTACTTCAACTACTACTACTACTACGACGATGACTACTAGTACTATCACTACAAGTACTGCTGCTGCTACTACTGCTACTACTACTTCTACAACTAGGATACGACAACAACAATGACTGCAACTACTCCTACTAGCACAACATCTACTACTACAAGTACTACTGCAACTGCTGCTACTAGTACTACTACAGCTGTTGCTGTTGCTGTTGCTGCTGCTACTTCAACTACTATTGCTAGTACTACTACTACTGCTACTACTACTACTACTACTACTACTACTGCTACACTAATAGTACAACAACAACAACAACAACAACAACTACTAGTGCTACTACTACTCCTCCAACTACTACTATTACTGCTACAACAACAACTACTACTACAACAACTACTACTATCACAACTACTACTACTATTACTTTAACTAATTCTACTACTACTGCTACTAGTGCTACTATTATAACTATTGCTACTACTACTACTTCTACTAGCAGTATTCCTGTGACTACTACGACGATTACTACAATTACAACTACCACTACTAGTACTGTTCCTGTTACTACTGCTACTACTGCAACTATTATTACTACCACAACAACTACAACAACTACAACTACTACTACTATTACCACTACTCTCCTACTAGTACTACTACTATTACTACTGCTGCTGCTACTGCTACTGCTGCTAGACTATTATCACAACTACTACTAGTACTACTACAACTACTAATACTGCTACTACTACAACTACTACTACTACTACTACAACTATTACAACTACTTCTGCTACTACTACTAGTACTACTATTCCTACTACTACAACTACAACTACGACTACTCCTACTACTACAACTACAAGTATTGCTACTACTACTACTACTACTAATAGAATTACTACTCCTGCTACTTCTACTGTAAGGACTACTACTACTACTACTATAAGAACAACTACTAATACAACTACTGCTGCTAGTATTACTTCTACTACTGTTGCTACTACTACTACTACTACTAGTACAACTACTGCACCTACTGCTACAACTACTATTCCTACTACTACTACAACAACAACTACTGCTGCTATTGTTACTACACTACTAGTACAACAACAACAACAACTACTACTAGAACTACTTCTACTACTACAACATCTACTACCAGCAATACTATTACTTCCACAACTACTACTACAACTAGCACTACGACTACTACTTCTATAATAACTACTATTGCTACTACTAATTCTACAACTACTACTACGACTACTACTACGATGGTGACTACTACTGTCGCAGCAACAATAGCTACTACTTCTGCCACTGCTGCTACTACTACTACTACTTCTCCTACTATTACTACAGCAATAGTAAATACTACTACAACTACTATTTCTACTACTGCTACTATGACTTCCCTGACAACAACAATAACTACTACTACAATTACTTCTCTAACAACTACTACCACTACTACTACTAGTACTACTACGGTTGCTACTACTACTACTGATGTTGCTATTACTACTGCAACAACTGCTACTACTACTACCACAACTACTACTATTACTGCAACAACAACAACTACTACTACTACTACGAGTACAACTACAACTCCTACTACTTCTATTACCACTACTACTAGTACGACTACTACTTTTGCTACTTCTATTGCTAATCCTACTACAACTATTACCATAACTACTAGTACTCGTACTATTACTTCTACAACTATTGCTACTACACATGCTTTTATTTCAATTGCTACTCCTGCTTCTACTCCTACTACTACTACAGCTACTCCGACTACTACTGTACTACAAATAGAACTTGTAATAATACTATTCCCACAGCTACAATGACTACTACAATTGTTACTACTGCTTCTATTGCTACAACTACAACTACTACAACTACTATTACATCTATTACTACTATTACTATTACTTCGCCAACAACTACAATAACAATAACTACTACTCTACTACTACTAGTACCACTACTACTACTGTTAGTATTGCAACTACTACAACTACCACGACTACTACTACTACTGCTACTGCTGCTCTGCTGCTACTAGTACTACTTCGACAACTATTACAACAACTACTGCTGCTACTTCTACCACTACTACTACCACTACTACTACTAATGCTACTACTACTGCTGCTTCTACCACCACCGCTACTACGACTACTGCAGCTAGGACTACTACCAATACTGCTACCATTACTACTACTACCATTACTTCTATTATTATTGCAATTCTGACTACTGCTACTACTACTACCACTATTACTATCACCACTACTACTACTAGTAGTACTACTCTCACTACTACTACTAGTCCTCCTCCTACTACTACTTATACTACTACTACTCCTACTCCAACTGCTATTCCTACTTCGATTGCTACAACAACAACTACTACTACTACCACTACTGCTACTCTTGCAGCTACAACTACTCCAACTACCATTACCTCTACTACTACTGCTGCTACCACTTCTACTAGAACTACTACTACTAATACTACAACTACTAGTACAACTATAACTACTACTATAACTAATACAAGTCCAACTGCTACAACTACCACTACTTTTGCTGCTACAACTACTACTACTACTATGATGATTACAACTAGTATTACTGCTACCACTACAGCTACTACTACTACTGCTACTACCACAACTATTAATTCCAACACTCCTCCAACCACTACTACTACTATGATTTCTACTGCTACAACAATTACTACTACTAGTACCACTACTATTATTAATCCTAATACTCGTACTAATACTACAACCACTATAACTACTCCAAACACTCCTACTACGATGACTATTGCTACTACTTCTACTTCTACTACAACAACTACTCCAAACATTCCTACTACTACTACTACTACTACTACTATAACTGCTATTACTACCACTACAACTATAACTAGTATAAATACTACTATTGCTATTACTACTACTACTAGTACTACGCCGACTACAACTAATACTACTACTGCTACTGCTACTCTTGTTTCTTCTACTACTCCTACTGATAATACTACTATTACAACTACCGCTGCTACTTCTACTACTACTCCTCCTCCTACAACTACTACTACTTACTACTAGTGCTGCAAATGCCACTATTACTACTACTGTAGCTTCGACTTCTACTACGACTGTAACTACTACTATTACTACTATTGCTACTACTACTTCTTCTACTACTTCTATTACCACTACTATTACTAATGCTACTACAACAACAACTACTACTACTACTATTACTAATAGTGCCACTATTGCTGCTACTATTGCTGCTACTATTACTACTACTACTGCAACTACTACTACTATTACTACTACAACTATCACTACTGTTGCTGGTACTACTACTATAGCTGCTACTGCAACTACTACTACTATTCCAAGTACTACTACTGCTACTACTACTAGTACTACTATTGCTACTACTACTAATATAACTTCTACTATTCCACTTCTACAACTATTACAACAACAGCAACAACAACAAGTTCAACTACTACAACTACTACTATTATGACTACTATATCTTTTGCTACTACTACTGCTACTACTGCAACCACAATGACTACAATGACTACTATAACGCTAATTCCTACTACTTCTATTACCACTATTACTACTACTACTACTAGAACTTCTGCGACGTCTACTACTTCTACAGCCACTGCTGCTACTATTACTACTAGTACTCCTTCTAGTACTTCTACTGCTATTACTGCTACTACTCCTCACACTTCTGTTGCTACTCCTACTACTATTCCTACTACAACCACTACTACTGCTCCTAATACTACTACCATAACTACAACTACTCATACCACTACTCCTCCTACACCAATTTGTACAATAACTACTACTACTACAACAACAACAACTACTACTACTACAACTACAACTGCTACTACTACTATTACTACTACTACTACTACTACTACTACCACTACTACTACTATTACCACTGCTGCTACTACTACTACTCCTACTACCACCACTAACTTCTACTGCTACTTATATTGCTACTACCACTACTGCTACCTCTACAATTACTGCAGCTACTACTTTTTTTACTATCACTACTACTACTACTACTACTACTACTACTACTACTACTACTACTACTACTACTACTACTACTACTTC
The DNA here is from genome assembly GCA_005019695.1 of Trichopus zeylanicus subsp. travancoricus. Taxonomy (NCBI): domain Eukaryota; kingdom Viridiplantae; phylum Streptophyta; class Magnoliopsida; order Dioscoreales; family Dioscoreaceae; genus Trichopus; species Trichopus zeylanicus. The sequence goes on from RXID01016993.1 coordinate 5,589, forward strand.
TACTACTACTCCTACAACTACTACCACTACTACTACAAGTCCTACAACTTCTACTACTGCAACTACTACTACTATGACTACCCTTATAACTACTACTGCATAAGCTGCTTTGGCTTGAGGGGTGACATGCTTGAGTGGGCGGTCTTCAATGATGAAGTCCGGGTTTTTGATGTCAAGTTGGCATAACACTTTGTTCTTGGACCAGTGCCTCAGGGGATTATCACCAATATATCCTTGTTGTCAGAGTTGATCAAGCAAGGAACTTAGCTTGCTGGTGATGTTCCGTGGTGGTGTTGCTGTTGCCGAATAGTGTACGAGCTCTTGAATTTGGATGTATTCTTCTTCATCCAAGTCGAGCTCTTCAATAGCGGCTGCGGTCGGTACTGAGGGAAGCGTATTGGTGGTGGTTACATTTTTATAGAATGTAACCGTGTTCCCTTCTATCCGGACTCCGCCTTGCATTGCGCGGATGAAGTTGCAGCCAAGAATCATTTGAATATTTTCCCCTAATTTCATGGGGAAGGCATAAGTGTAAGGAATCCGGAAGCTGTTCTCACCAATGATCATGCGGCCAAACTTCAGCTTCTTGTTGGGCGATGTACGAGAGTTAATACCACTAAAGTGCACTAAGCATGGATTGTCCTCAAGAGCACCAGAAGAGACGGCTCCTTGATCAATGCAGCAGGTTGTGGCTCCTGTATCAAGGATGGCATTAACTTCGAAAGGCATAGTGAGAGGGATGTCGAACTTCACCGTTAGGTTGTATAACATATTCTTGGCTCGACGAGGTTGTGTAGGCATCTGGGCTTCAACGGAGAGAATCTTTTGTGTTGTGTCTACAAGAAAGAAATTGAGGTCGGTGTCAGTATCAGCCGCCTCGGCTTCTTGTTGTTTGCCCTTTTGCTGGTACAAACCTTGAATTTCCCATCGGAGGTCCTCTCGTTCGAGCATCAGGCGATCAAGCTCCATTGTTGCTTCTTCCAGTTCCTTATATTTCATTTGCCATCGGTGGCTCTCCAGTTGAGCCAGAAGGAGGCGATTTTGGAGGGCCTCCTTCTCATCATGGCTGAAAGCTAGCTGCTGCTGTAGCTGCTTCCTTTCGTTGTCACAAGATAAAGTATAATGTTGTTGCTCACGAAGGAGGTCTGTAGAATCATACCTGAGCATATGTGTTTGAGCGACAGGAATGCGTTTGTCAAAATAGTAGGAGCTGCATCGCCCACAAATCGTCAGCTGGCAGGTTGGGCAATGCATCCGGTAGCGCTACTAGGAGGGCGCATGACCGCAATGGCAGCATTCATAGCTGTCGGGAACGTCTTGATTGAGTTCCCAGTTGTGGTTGCATGTATATTGGGCCTGGGAGACTTGGATCATTGCTCGATAGCCTCCTGTGGGACCGATCCACCATGTATGATCTTCCTCCCGAAACATGAAGATTTTCTCCTCCTGCAAGATAGTCGTATCCTCCTCACCTTCGAAAATGCTGTAAATTGCATCACTGGGGTCATCACCTTCTTGGACAGATACAATCTCACAGTCTGCAGGGAGGTCCAATTGTTCGAACATAGCGACAGGCTTGACGTTACGTCGTTCATTCGGACATTCACGGGCGAAGTGCCCTTCTTCGCCGCAGAGGAAACATCGGCACCGTCGGTTCCGGATCGGATGCTTTTTCTTTTCTATCCGGGCATGTGATGGGTGCGGCTTGCCTTTGTAGGTAGTTGATCGCCGAACGCCCATCTTTCGGTGGCATCGTTGGTAGTACCCGGGAATTGGGATATCATGACAGAATGTCAAATCCTTGAGTGCCCGGGTGAAGGCTGCCTCCTTACATGCTTCCTCCAAGTATTTGTAGGTGAACAGCACCCTAGGATAGACCCCAATGGTATTCCCTGGGTGTTTCGCTTCGAAGGCTTCTTTGATCTTCTTTCCTATGGATCCCGGCATCTTTGACCATAATTTCTCAGAAAGCTCCGGGCCAGTGAATAGGCGGCTAGTCCTGGAGGCAACCTGCAGATATTCATGGAGAAAAGGAATTATATCCCGAAAGTTGTGACAGGATAACCTTTCCAAATCGCGGTAAGCCTCTTCTTGGATGGTCGTTGAGCCCTGGTAGGGATCCTCAAGGGCAAAAATCGTCCGGATCTGGGATAGGACGTTCTGTGTGCCATCTGCTCCGTAAGCATGGTCTAGTAGGTGCTGATATTCCATTGGGTATGCCATGCGCCATTTAATCCAGGATAATTTTTAAGATTCCCCAAGTAGATTTTCAATGAACTCAGTCTTACTTCAAGAATCCGTAAAATCATGGAGAGCAATAGTATTCATGGTGATGGATTCCCATCGCATGAATACGTCATTAAATAGTCCAATCGGAGGCGGCATGACGAAGATAGCACCGGATTGTTGCTGAGCAGAGGGAAGGTTCCACCATTCAGAAGGGTTCATGGCCTTGGGTTGGTAACCTTCCAGTAAAGGTCCCCGACTGGAACTTGGTTCATTTGTTCTAGCAGCCGGTGGATAGTCCACAGGACCCATGGTTGATTCAACAGGGGGCCTGTATTCAGAGACAATAGTGGAAGAATATAATTGTTGTTGTTCTGTCTACTGGGGCACTCGCTGAGGATACTCTAATCCCCTGTCTTCCTCAAGAGTCACAATGATTTCTGGATTACGACTGTTAGTATAGTACTGCAGGTATTCACTTTATGCCTCTGGGTCCGTCTCCAGTGGGTTTGTTTTCGCATCTGAGTGGTTGTCGGTGGTGGTCAGACGCCATGTGGCGAGAAGGTGGGTATTATCACGAGTCCCTTCCTGTAGAGAGTCCATGGATCGGAGTACAGAGGCCCCTGGGCGTGTATCTCCTGCATGGGTTTCGCAAGACGGCGTCTGGCCTTCCCGTCCTTTGGGTAGCCACACAAGCTGCCGTCTCGCTTGTTGCCGTTGGGTAAGGCGGCGGCGCCACTTCCTAGCTGACATCACTTGTCTTGGAGCCGGTCGTGCAGGCCGCTGCTGGTGGTCACAGTTGTGGCCGCTGGGTTTTGCGTCGCTGGGAGGGAGTATCCCACCCCGTTGGTGTTGTTGGGAATGGACTGAAAAAGGATGGGGGGGGTAGATTAGCGAACGTAATAATCATACCTGCCGCTAGGCTCGCCCAAGGTGTCCCATACTTCATCAGAAGCCTCTTCCTGCGTGAGGATAGCAACAATTTACTCATCCTCATCGGCTGCTGTGTCAGGAAGGGAGGCGTACTGGTTAAAGCTTATGGAGATGCGCCCATCCAGGAGTGTGCGGCTAGACACCTCGGTCGGTGTTAGGACAGGTGGTAGCTGAGAAGGTTTCAGGAGCCAATCTATACCACAGAGTTGTGCTGTGGAGTATCCTTATCCGGGGAGGGCATGCACGCCGTGGCTTGCCAAGTAGTCGATGACGCCTGAGACTTCATAGGCAAAAGCCACGTTTGGTGTATTGGATAGGCGCCCGATGAGGCCTCTGGTCACTAGTAAGTTGGCTTCGCCATGGTGCCATATATCATAGCCACGAGTGACGATGGAGATTTGAATATTGCTATAAAAATATCCGATTGTAAGCATCATATCAGGGATTATATATACCAGTTGTCTTCCCTGTGTGAGGTCTACTTCCATGGTAGCAATCAAAGCTTTATCCCCCTGCCACCGGTTGTCGCGGAACACGACCAGTGCTAGGGTTCCTTCTGCTTGTCGGTGGAGCACTTGTAGACGGACCTGCATCACACCAAGGTGTATAAACTTCATACCACTTTTTCGGAGCTGTTGATAGCTCTCTTCTTGGATGTAGTTCCTGTCCACCTGTGCATCCCCAACACAGCTGATGGATTCCTACGAGCGATGCATATACACTCGGCAGTTCGCGAATGATAGAGGACCTCAGCTGGGGCTATGGCTATGCGTTCTCGCATCGAGAGGCGCAATTGCTCCTGAGGGTCCAGTTACTGTTCCAGGACATGATGAGGGACGGGTTGTCCCGTCAAACGTCGGACGAACCTTTTCATTGCTTGTTGTGCATTAAACAGGCATCGTTGGTTACGCCTATACCCCCGAATTTGGTCCTCGACCAAAGGTTGGGGCACCGGATCCTTTAGCATGACTTGCATTGCCATTGAGCTTCGCTTGTTCCTCCTGCAAAATGACCAAAGGGTCTTTAAACAAAAGGAGCATTCCTCGAGGCTCAGGAGGTCTCGATGTTGGCTAGTTTAGTCAGTAAAGACTCAAGAAGGGGGGGCTGTGCACCCTTCTGTTGTTTTTCTTTGATGGAAATGATATCAGTCTAGATATCCTTAAGAGTTTCAGCTATTTGGACAAGGAGCTGAATTTGGGTGTTATTTTGCTTAATAATGGCTGAATTCTGGGCTGAAGTACTAATACAATCACTGGGTTTCACAAACCCAAGTGCCGGCCTACCTACTGGTTCAATAGCTTACAAAGCTTCACAGTAAGACAGGGTTGTTTTTGCTGGAAGGAAAGTGTTCATACGAGGGTCTGGTTACACAGTAGAGAAATGCTAGGAAAAGACAATCTAGGTACTCTGGGTTCTCTGTGAAGTGGGTAGGGTATTTCTTCAACACCTTATCGAACAAGAGACGAGAACTGCTCCGGACAGCTTACGCCTTCACAAGAGTGTCTTACATGCTCATCCGACTGGCAGCTACTGCCTCCTGCAGGTTTACGCGCACTGTGGCCTTTTGCACTTCAGACATTTTGATCCGCGTCTGCTATACACAGAGACTCGACTCCCCAAGAACACGAAGTCCTACTTCTCTCCCATTATTGACCTTGCGGTGGACTTATTAGGTCCAGCCTCTGTGCCACCCAAGGGGTTCATCCAGGATTTTTGGGAGTCTATGGGTTGGGAGTAACGGCCATAAGGTGAGAAACCACAACGCACACAGCCTCGTTATGTACCTAGACTGAAAGGTGAACTACTCAGCCATGGTAGTGTGGCCTAACCAAGCTCTGATACCAGGATTTGCGCGGGCTGAAAGCGGGCTGAATAGTCGCAAGGAGGATATTGCAGGTTAAGAAGTTCAGAAGAGTAAGAAGAGTAAGCCAGAAAAGAAAAGCTCAAAAGAGTAAGAAGAGTAAGCCAGAAAAGAAGCAAGAAGAAGCAAGTTTTCTGAATCCTCCGTTCGTGCCTTAGTGGAAGGCTGGAGGTGTTTATTTATAGTAGTTAGGAGATGTGATAAGGGAGAATCTGCTCCTTTGCACACCCGTTGGATGTGATGATAAGGGCGAATCTCCTTTCCACACCTGATCCTACAGGACACTGACTTTACAGTACACTTATGTGATAGCACACGGACTTTACAGCACACTTATGTGACAGCACACTGACTTTATGACACATATCCATCCTGGATGCCTTGCTTCGGGGGTAAGTGATGTTTGGTGGGGTCAGAACGGTTCTGGATGCCTTGCTTCAGGGGCAAGTTATGCCTGGTGGGGTCAGAAACGATAGGCAGGTAGTCGCTGTGCAGCGTCCGCTGTGAGGTGGACTGCTTTTGCAAGTTGCTCATCCAGTTGGGTGACAACAGGGTGCCACTGGGCCCAGAAGTTGCCCGTGGTCTTGCGCCGTGCACATTTTGTGACCTCGAAAATGCTGTAAATTGCCTCACTGGGGTCATCACCTTCTTGGACGGATATAATCTCACAGTCTGCAGGGAGGTCGAATTGTTCGAACTTAGCGACGCGCTTGACGTTGCATCGTTCATTCAGACATTCACGGGCGAAGTGCCCTTCTTCGGCGCAGAGGAAACATCGGCACCGTCGGTTCCAGATCAGATGCTTTTTCTTTTCTATCCGGGCATGTGATGGGTGCGGCTTGCCTTTGTAGGTAGTTGATCGCCGAACCCCCATCTTTCGTCAGGATCGTTGGTAGTACCCGGGAATTGGGATATCATGACAGAAGGTCAAATCCTTGAGTGCCCGGGTAAAGGCTGCCTCCTTACATGCTTCCTCCAAGTATTTGTAGGTGAACAGCACCCTGGGATAGACCCCTATGGTATTCCCTTGGTGGATCGCTTCGAAGGCTTCTTTGATCTTCTTTCCTATGGATCCCGGCATCTTTGACCATAATTTCTCAGAAAGCTCCGGGCCAGTGAATAGGCGGCTAGTCCTGGAGGCAACCTGTAGATATTCATGGAGAAAAGGAATTATATCCCGAAAGTTGTGATAGGATAAGCTTTCCAAATCACGGTAAGCCTCTTCTTGGATGGTTGTTGAGCCCTGGTAGGGTTCCTCAAGGGCAAAAATCGTCCAGATCTGGGATAGGACATTCTATGTGCCATCTGCTCCGTCAGCATGGTCTAATAGGCGCTGATATTCCATTGGGTATGCCATGCGCCATTGAATCCAGGCTAATTTTTCAGATTCCCTAAGTAGATTTTCAATGAACTCAGTCTTACTTCGAGAATCCGTAAAACCGTGGACGGCAACAGTATTCTTGGTGATGGATTCCCATCGCATGAATACGTTATTAAATTGTCCAATCTGAGGCGGCATGACGAAGATAGCACCGGATTGTTGCTGAGCAGAGGGAAGGTTCCACCATTCAGAAGGGTTCATGGCCTTAAACTTTACACCCTTGGGTTGGTAACCTTCCAATAAATGTCCCCGACTGGAACTTGGTTCATTTCTTCTAGCAGCCGGTGGATAGTTCACAGGACCCATGGTTGATTCAACAGGGGGCCTGTATTCAGAGACAATAGAGGAAGAATATAATTATTGTTGTTCTGTCTGCGGGGGCACTCACTGAGGATACTCTAATCCCCAGTCTTCCTCAAGGGTCGCAATGATTTCTGGATTACGACTGTTGGTATAGTACTGCAGGTATTCACCATATGCCTCTGGGTCAGTCTCCAGTGGGTTTGTTTCTGCATCTGAGTGGTTGTCGGTGGTGGTCAGACGCCATGTGGCAAGAAGGTGGGTATTATCACCAGTCCCTTTCAGCAGAGAGTCCATGGACCGGAGTACAAAGGCCCCTGGGCGTGTATCTCCTACATGGGTTCCGCAAGACGGGGTCTGGCCTTCCCGTCCTTTGGGTAGCCACACAAGCTGCCGTCTCGCTTGTTGGCATTGGGTAAGGCGGCGGCGCCACTTCCTAGCTGACATCACTTGTCTTAAAGCCGGTCGTGCAAGCGGCTGCTGGTGGTCACAGTTGTGGCCGCTGGGTTCTGCGTCGCTGGGGGGGGGTATCCCACCCCGTTGGTGTTGTTGGGAATGGACTGAAAAAGGATGGCGGGCAGAGTAGCGAACGTAATAATCATACCTACCACTAGGCTCGCCCAAGGTGTCCCATACTTCATCAGAAGCCCCTTCCTACGTGAGGATAGCAACAATTTCCTCATCCTCATCGGCTGCTGTGTCAGGAAGGGAGGCATACTCGTTAAAGCTTATGGAGATGCGCCCATCCAAGAGTGTGCGGCTAGACACCTCGGTCGGTGTTAGGATAGGCGGTAGCTGAGAAGGTTTCTGGAGCCAATCTATGCCATAGAGTTGTGCTGTGGAGTATCATTGTCCGGGGAGGGCATGCACGCCGTGGCTTGCTAAGTAGTCGATGATGCCTGAGACTTCATAGCCAAAAGCCACGTTTGGTGTATTGGATAGGCGCCCGATGAGGCCTCGGGTCACTAGTAAGTTGGCTTCGCCATGGTGCCATGTATCATACCCACGAGTGAGGATGGAGATTTGAATATTCCTGTAAAAATCTCCGATTGTAAGCATCATATCAGGGATTATATATACCAGTTGACTTCCCTGTGTGAGGTCCACTTCCATGGTAGCAATCAAAGCTTTATCCCCCTGCCACCGGTTGTCGCAGAACACGACCAGTGCCAGGGTTCCTTCTGCTTATCGGTGGAGCACTTGTAGACGGACCTGCATCACACCAAGGTGTATCAAACTTCATACCACTTTTTCAGAGCTGTTGATAGCTCTCTTCTTGGATGAAGTTCCTGTCCACCTGTGCATCCCCAACGTAGCTGATGGATTCCTCCGAGTGATGCATATACACTCGGTGATGTTCATCATCAGTTTGCGAATGATAGAGGACCTCAGCTGGGGCTATGGTTGCGCGTTCTCGCATCGAGAGGCGCAATTGCTCCTGAGGGTCCAGTTGCTGTTCCAGGACATGATGAGGGACGGGTTGTCCCGTCAAACGTCCGACGATCCTTTTCGTTACTTGTTGTGCATTAAACAGCCTATACCCCCGAATTTGGTCCTCGACCAAGGGTTGGGGCACCGGATCGTTTAGCATGACTTGCGTTGCCATTGAGCTTCGCTTGTTCCTCCTGCAAAATGACCAAAGGGACTTTGAACACAAGGAGCCTTCCTCGAAGCTCAGGAGGTCTCGATGTTGGCTGTAGCGATAAGTTCGCTAGTTTAGTCAGTAAAGACTCAGGAAGGGGGGGCTGTGCACCCTTCTCTTGTTTTTCTTTGATGGAAATGATATCAGTCAAGATATCCTTAAGAGTTTCAGCTATTTGGACAAGGAGCTGAATTTGGGTGTTATTTTGCTTAATAATGGCTGAATTCTGGGCTGAAGTACTAATACAATCACTGGGTTTCACAAACCCAAGTGTCGAACTATCTACTGGTTCAACAGCTTTCAAAGCTTCACAGTAAGACAGGGTTGTTTTTGCTGGAAGGAAAGTGTTCATACGAGGGTCTGGTTACACAGTAGAGAAATGCTAGGAAAAGACAATCTAGGTACTCTGGGTTCTCTGTGAAGTGGGTAGGGTATTCGTTCAACACCTTATCGAACAAGAGAGGAGAACTGCTCCGGACAGCTTATGCCTTCACAAGAGTGTCTTACATGCTCATCCGACTGGCAGCTACTGCCTCCTGCAGGTTTACGCGCACTGCGGCCTTTTGCACTTCAGACATTTTGATCCGCGTCAGCTATACACAGAGACTTGACTCCCCAAGAACACGAAGTCCTACTTCTCTACCATTATTGACCTTGCGGTGGACTTATTAGGTCCAGCCTCTGTGCCACCCAAGGGGTCAATCCATGATTTTTTGGACTCTATGGGTTGGGAGTAACGGCCATAAGGTGAGAAACCACAACACACACAGCCCCGCAATATACCTAGACTGAAAGGGGAACTACTCAGCCATGGTAGTGTGGCCTAACCAAGCTATGATACCAGGATTTGCGCGGGCAGAAAGCGGGCTGAATAGTCTCAAGAAGGATATTGCATAAGTTCAATGAACTCTAATCCCCAGTCTTCCTCAAGAGTCACAATGATTTCTGGATTATGACTGTTGGTATAGTACTGCAGGTATTCACCATATGCCTCTGGGTCAGTCTCCAGTGGGTTTGTTTCCGCATCTGAGTGGTTGTCGGTGGTGGTCAGACGCCATGTGGTGAGAAGGTGGGTATTATCACCAATCCCTTCCTGTAGAGAGTCCATGGACCGGAGTACAGAGGCCCCTGGGCGTGTATCTCCTGCATGGGTTCCGCAAGACGGGGTCTGGCCTTCCCGTCCTTTGCGTAGCCACACAAGCTGCTGTCTCGCTTGTTGCCATTGGGTAAGGCGGCGGCGCCACTTCCTAGCTGACATCACTTGTCTTGGAGCCGGTCGTGCAGGCGGCTGCTGGTGGTCACAGTTGTGGCCGCTGGGTTCTGCGTCGCTGGGGGGAGTATCCCACCCCATTGGTGTTGTTGGGAACGGACTGAAAAAGGATGGGGGGGCAGAGTAGCGAACGTAATAATCATACCTGCCACTAGGCTCGCCCAAGGTGTCCCATACTTCATCAGAAGCCTCTTCCTGCGTGAGGATAGCAACAATTTCCTCATCCTCATCGGCTGCTGTGTCAGGAAGGGAGGCGTACTGGTTAAAGCTTATGGAGATGCGCCCATCCAAGAGTGTGCGGCTAGACACCTCGGTCGGTGTTAGGACAGGCGGTAGCTGAGAAGGTTTCAGGAGCCAATCTTTAACACAGAGTTGTGCTGTGGAGTATCGTTGTCTGGGGAGGGCATGCACGCCGTGGCTTGCCAAGTAGTCGATGATGCCTGAGACTTCATAGGCAAAAGCCACGTTTGGTGTATTGGATAGGCGCCCGATGAGGCCTCGGGTCACTAGTAAGTTGGCTTCGCCATGGTGCCATGTATCATAGCCACGAGGGAGGATGGAGATTTGAATATTCCTGTAAAAATCTCCGATTGTAAGCATCATATCAGGGATTATATATACCAGTTGTCTTCCCTGTGTGAGGTCTACTTCCATGGTAGCCATCAAAGCTTTATCCCCCTACCACCGGTTGTCGCCGAACACGACCAGTGCTAGGGTTCCTTCTGCTTGTCGGTGGAGCACTTGTAGACGGACCTGTATCACACCAAGGTGTATAAACTTCATAACACTTTTTCGGAGCTGTTGATAGCTCTCTTCTTGGATGAAGTTCCTGTCCACCTGTGCATCCCCAACGCAGCTGATGGATTCCTCCGAGCGATGCATATACACTCGGTGATGTTCATCATCAGTTCGCGAATGATAGAGGACCTCCGCTGGGGCTATGGCTGTGCGTTCTCGCATCAAGAGGTGCAATTGCTCCTGAGGGTCCAGTTGCTATTCCAGGACATGATGAGGGACGGGTTGTCCCATCAAACGTCGTACGATCCTTTTCGTTGCTTATTGTGCATTAAACAGGCATTGTTGGTTATGCCTATACCCCCGAATTTGGTCCTCGACCAAGGGTTGGGGCACCGGATCATTTAGCATGACTTGCATTGCCATTGAGCTTCGCTTGTTCCTCCTGCAAAATGACCAAAGGGTCTTTAAACACAAGGAGCCTTCCTCGAGGCTCAGGAGGTCTCGATGTTGGCTGTAGCGATAAGTTCGCTAGTTTAGTCAGTAAAGACTCAGCAAGGGGGGGGCTGTGCACCCTTCTGTTGTTTTTCTTTGATGGAAATGATATCAGTCTGGATATCCTTAAGAGTTTCAGCTATTTGGACAAGGAGCTGAATTTGGGTGTTATTTTGCTTAATAATGGCTGAATTCTGGGATGATGTACTAATACAATCACTGGGTTTCACAAACCCAAGTGCCGGACTATCTACTGGTTCAACAGCTTTCAAAGCTTCACAGTAAGACAGGGTTGTTTTTGCTGGAAGGAAAGTATTCATACGAGGGTCTGGTTACACAGTAGAGAAATGCTAGGAAAAGACAATCTAGGTACTCTGGGTTCTGTGTGAGTGGGTAGGGTATTTCTTCAACACCTTATCGAACAAGAGAGGAGAACTGCTCCGGACAGCTTACGCCTTCACAAGAGTGTCTTACATGCACATCCGACTGGTAGCTACTGCCTTCTGCAGGTTTACGCGCACTGCGGCCTTTTGCACTTCAGACATTTTGATCCGCGTCAACTATACACAGAGACTCGACTCCCAAAGAACACGAAGTCCTACTTCTCTCCCATTATTGACCTTGCGGTGGACTTATTAGGTCCAGCCTCTGTGCGACCCAAGGGGTCATTCCAGGATTTTTCCGACTCTATGGGTTGGGAGTAATGGCCATAAGGTGAGAAACCACAGCACACACAGCCCCGTTATGTACCTAGACTGAAAGGGGAACTACTCAGCCATGGTAGTGTGGCCTAACCAAGCTCTGATACCAGGATTTGCACGGGCTGAAAGCGGGCTGAATAGTCGCAAGAAAGATATTGCAGGTTTAGAAGTTCAGAAGAGTAAGAAGAGTAAGCCAGAAAAGAAATGTTCAGAAGAGTAAGAAGAGTAAGCCAGAAAAGAAGCAAGAAGAAGCAAGTTTTCTGAATCCTTCATTCGTGCCTTAATGGAAGGCTGGAGGTGTTTATTTATAGTAGTTAGGAGATGTGATAAGGGGGAATCTGCTCCTTTGCACACCCGATGGATGTGATGATAAGGGCGAATCTCCTTTCCACACCTGATCCTACAGCACACTGACTTTACAGTACACTTATGTGATAGCACACAGACTTTACAGCACACTTATGTGACAGCACACTGACTTTATGACACATATCCGGCCTGGATGCCATGCTTCGGGGGTAAGTTATGTTTGGTGGGGTCAGAACGGTTCTGGATGCCTTGCTTCAGGGGCAAGTTATGCCTGGTGGGGTCAGAAACGATAGGTAGGTAGTCGCTGTGCAGCGTCCGCTGTGAGGTGGACTGCTTTTGCAAGTTGCTCATCTAGTTGGGTGACAACAGGGTGCCACTGGGCCCAGAAGTTGCCCGTGGTCTTGCGCCGTGTACGTTTTGTGACTTCTGTGAGTTTGAGGGCATGGAGGTGCCGGAAGTGTCGAACGGCGTCAAGTGCTTCCTGGGCACTCTGTCCTTCCTATTGGTACAGGCATCGTTTGATGGTGTCATGGGTAGCAAGGGACATGGGAAGGTCCTGGAGGAGCTGCAGTTATTGCTCATACTGCAGAGCAAGGCTTGAGCTGTGGTCATGTAGCTCGGACATCGTTCCTCCAGAGGGGGTGTTTGTTGAGCTTCCTGGAGTTGGGTAGCCACTAGGCTGAGCACTGCTAAGTCGTCTGGTGCAGGCCATCCTCCTGAAAGGACAAGCGTAGTAATGAGACGAGAGAGGGTATCAGTTAATTGGTTATCCCTTCCGTCAATATGCTCAAACTGTATAGAAATCCCGGTGCCGGTTATATAGTCAGTAAAGGTGAGCCAGCGTACGCGGGAAGGTTTGTGGTTAGCCGATTTATCAAAGAAACTGATAATTGCCTGACAGTCCGTGCGGATAGTCAGCTCGGCTTTATCCAGGTAGTAGATCTTGAGTGCTTCCAGGGAGTTCATTACGGCAAAGAGTTCCGCATCAATTGTTGACTTGGGTGGGTGGAACTTGCCGCTGGCATAAGCTTAGATCTTTTCGACAGACTTTGGGTCAAACTTATGAGGTTTCCATTTGCAAACCCCACCCCAGCCTGTCATGCAGCCATCCGTTTCCAAGATCATATAGCTATTTTCCGGTGGGATCTCCAGATCCAGTAACTGTTGGATCAGAGTCTTGATCTTGGTCACGAGGTCCAAATCTCGGGAGTTCCAGCGCTCCCCGGATGGACTGGTTTTAGCATAAAGTGGCCTGAGAAACATTCCCAGATTCGGGATATAGTTGCGGGCATAATTTAAAATGCCGAGCCAAGCTCGGAGGCCTTTGGTTGTGGTGAGCTCTAGGTCCTTAAAGGTTGCGATCTTCTTGATGATATGGGGCCGTAATTTAATCCGTTGGTTCCCAAGGACTGCCCCGAGAAACTCTACTTCGGAGACCGCCAGCTTCATTTTGGTTGGGCTAAGAACAAGCCCATGTGTTTTGCAGATCTGAAGCATGATCTGCAAATGTTGTTCATGTTCTGCCTCAGAGGACGAGAAGACCAGAATGTCATCAATGTAGACATCAATGAAATCCACAGTCCCTTTGAAGCAGTGATCCATCTTCCTTTGAAGATGGCAGGCGCATTCTTCAGGCCGAATGGCATGACAAGCCATTCATAGAGGCCGTCTGATACCCAGAATGCCGTTCATTCTACGAAATCAGGATGCATGGCTACTTGATGAAAGCCCGATTTAAGATCAAACTTGGAGTAGATGGTACTTCTACTCACCTTCCGTAGGATGGTGTTGATGCCAGGCAGGCTATACTGGTCTTTGTTGGTAATGTCGTTGAGACGCCGGTAATTGAATACCATACGCTCCTTCCCTTTGACTTCTTGGCCAGTCTGAGGATCCACATACGTGCCAGAATTGACGATGATGGCCGTAGTACGGTGCCTGCTTTTGCTTGGACGAGGTGAGGAGGATACGACTATCTTGCAGGAGGAGAAAATCTTCATGTTTCGGGAGGAAGATCATACATGGTGGATCGGCCCCACAGGAGGCTATCGAGCAATGATCCAAGTCTCCCAGGCCCAATATACATGCAACCACATCTGGGAACTCAATCAAGACATTCCCGACAGCTATGTACACTGCCATTGCTGTCATGCGCCCTACCAGAAGTGCTACCGGATGCATTGCTCAACCTGCCAGCTGATGATTTGTGGGCGATGCAGCTCCTACTATTTTGACAAACGCATTCCTGTTACTCAAACACATATGCTCTGGTATGATTCTACAGACCTCCTTCGTGAGCAACAACATTATATTTTATCTTGTGACAACGAAAGGAAGCAGCTACAGCAGCAGCTAGCTTTCAGCCACGATGAGAAGGAGGCCCTCCAAAATCGCCTCCATCTGGCTCAACAGGAGAGCCACCGATGGCAAATGAAATATAAGGAACTGGAAGAAGCAACAATGGAGCTTGATCACCTGATGCTCGAACGAGAGGACCTCCAATGGGAAATTCAGGGTTTGTACCAGCAAAAGGGCAAACAACAAGAAGCCGAGGCGGCTGATACTGACACCGACCTCAATGTCTTTCTTGTAGACACAACACAAAAGATTCTCTCCGCTGAAGCCCAGATGCCTACACAACCTCGTCGGGCCATGATATGTTATACAACCTAACGGTGAAGTTCAACAACCCTCTCACTATGCCTTTCGAAGTTAATGACATCCTTGATACAAGAGCCACAACCTGCTGCATTGATCAAGGAACCGTCTCTTCTGGTGCTCTTGAGGACAATCCATACTTAGTGCACTTTAGTGGTATTAACTCTCGTACATCGGCAACCAAGAAGCTAAAGTTTGGCCGCATGATCATTGGTGAGAACAGCTTCCGGATTCCTTACACTTATGCCTTCCCCATGAAATTAGGGGAAAATATTCAAATGATTCTTGGCTGCAACTTCATCCGCGCAATGCAAGGCAGAGTCCGGATAGAAGGGAACACGGTTACGTTCTATAAAAATGTAACCACCATCCATACGCTTCCCTCAGTACCGACCGCAGCCGCTATTGAAGAGTTCGACTTGGATAAAGAAGAATACATCCAAATTCAAGAGCTCGTACGCTATTCGGCAACAGCAACACCACCACGGAACATCACCAGCAAGCTAAGTTCCTTGCTTGATCAACTCCGACAACAAGGATATATTGGTGATAATCCGCTGAGGCACTGGTCCAAGAACAAAGTGTTATGCCAACTTGACATCAAAAACCCGGACTTCATCATTGAAGACAGCCCTCTCAAGCATGTCACCCCTCAAGCCAAAGCAGCTTATGCAAAGCATATTAAGGCACTCTTGGACCTTGGTGTCATTCGTCCAAGCAAAAGCAGGCACCGCACTACGGCCATCATCGTCAATTCTGGCACGTATGTGGATCCTCAGACTGGCCAAGAAGTCAAAGGGAAGGAGCGTATGGTATTCAATTACCGGCGTCTCAATGACATTACCAACAAAAACCAGTATAGCCTGCCTGGCATCAACACCATCCTACGGAAGGTGAGTAGAAGTACCATCTACTCCAAGTTTGATCTTAAACCGGGCTTTCATCAAGTAGCCATGCATCCTGATTCCGTAGAATGGACGGCGTTCTGGGTACCAGACGGCATCTATGAATGGCTTGTCAAGCCATTCGGCCTGAAGAATGCGCCTGCCATCTTCCAAAGGAAGATGGATTACTGCTTCAAGGGGACTGCGGATTTCATTGTAGTCTACATGGATGACATTCTAGTCCTCTTGTCCTCTGAGGCAGAACATGAACAACATTTGCAGATCATGCTTCAGATCTGCAAAACACATGGGCTTGTTCTTATGCCCACCACTATATCCCGAATCTGGGAACGTTGCTCGGGCCACTTTATGCTAAAACCAGTCGTACTGGGGAGAAGCGCTGGAACTCCCGGGATTGGGACCTCGTGACCAAGATCAAGACTCTGATCCAACAGTTACCGGATCTGGAGATCCCACCGGAAAATAGCTATAAGATCTTGGAAACGGATGGCTGCATGACAAGCTGGGCTGGGGTTTGCAAATGGAAACCTCATAAGTTTGACCCAAAGTCTGTCGAAAAGATCTATGCTTATGCCAGCGGCAAGTTCCACCCACCCAAGTCAACAATTGATGCGGAACTCTTTGCCGTAATGAACTCCCAGGAAGCACTCAAGATCTACTACCTGGATAAAGCCAAGCTGACTATCCGCACGGACTGTCAGGCAATTATCAGTTTCTTTGATAAATCGGCTAACGACAAACCTTCCCGCGTACTGTGGCTCGCCTTCACTGACTATATAACCGGCACCGGGATTTCTATACAGTTTGAGCATATTGACGGAAGGGATAACCAATTAGCTGATACCCTCTCTCGTCTCATTACTACGCTTGTCCTTTCAGGAGGATGGCCTGCACCAGACGACTTAGCAGTGCTCAGCCTAGTGGCTACCCAACTCTGGGAAGCTCAACAAACACCCCCTCTAGAGGAACAATGTCCGAGCTACATCACCACAGCTCAAGCCTTGCTCTGCAGTATGAGCAACAACTGCAGCTCCTCCAGGACCTTCCCATGTCCCTTGCTACCCATGACACCATCAAACGATGCCTGTACCAATTGGAACCAGATCACATCCCGGATCTGATGAAATAGGATGAATTGAGACGGTATTTTGTAAATACGTAATTATCTTGAATATATCAACCATTTCTTTATTTTCCGATCGCCTGGAAGGGACAAAAGACACATTTTGTTTTTTCTTCAAAAATTTCTGATCTCCAGTGGACCTCTCAGTAGGATTCGAACCCAGATGAAGTTCTGACCATCTGTCAGAGAAAAAAGAACGAATTGATCTTGTAGGATTCCCAAGTTCGATTTCTTCCGGAAGCAGATGATTATTCATCTGCCCTCAAACTCACAGAAGTCACAAAATGTGCACGGCGCAAGACCACGGGCAACTTCTGGGCCCAGTGGCACCCTGTTGTCACCCAACTGGATGAGCAACTTGCAAAAGCAGTCCACCTCACAGCGGACGCTGCACAGCGACTACCTGCCTATCCTTTCTGACCACACCAGGCATAACTTGCCCCTGAAGCAAGGCATCCAGAACCGTTCTGACCCCACCAAACATAACTTACCCCCGAAGCAAGGCATACAGGACGGATATGTGTCATAAAGTCAGTGTGCTGTCACATAAGTGTGCTGTAAAGTCCGTGTGCTATCACATAAGTGTACTGTAAAGTCAGTGTGCTGTAGGATCAGGTGTGGAAAGGAGATTCGCCCTTATCATGACATCCATCAGGTGTGCAAAGGAGCAGATTCTCCCTTATCACATCTCCTAACTACTATAAATAAACACCTCCAGCCTTCCACTAAGGCACGAACGGAGGATTCAGAAAACTTGCTTCTTCTTGCTTCTTTTCTGGCTTACTCTTCTTACTCTTCTGAACTTTTCTTTTCTGGCTTACTCTTCTTACTCTTCTGAACTTCTTAACCTGCAATATCCTTCTTGTGACTATTCAGCCTGCTTTCAGCCCACACAAATCCAGTACCCGGGAATTGGGATATCATGACAGAAGGTCAAATCCTTGAGTGCCCGGGTGAAGGCTGCCTCCTTACATGCTTCCTCCAAGTATTTGTAGGTGAACAGCACCATGGGATAGACCCCTATGGTATTCCCTGGGTGTTTCGCTTCGAAGGCTTCTTTGATCTTCTTTCCTATGGATCCCGGCATCTTTGACCATAATTTCTCAGAAAGCTCCGGGCCAGTGAATAGGCGGCCAGTCCTGGAGGCAACCTGCAGATATTCATGGAGAAAAGGAATTATATCCCAAAAGTTGTGACAGGATAACCTTTCCAAATCGCGGTAAGCCTCTTCTTGGATGGTCGTTGAGCCCTGGTAGGGATCCTCAAGGGCAAAAATCGTCCGGATCTGGGATAGGACGTTCTGTGTGCCATCTGCTCCGTCAGCATGGTCTAGTAGGTGCTGATATTCCATTGGGTATGCCATGCGCCATTGAATCCAGGCTAATTTTTCAGATTCCCCAAGTAGATTTTCAATGAACTCAGTCTTACTTTGAGAATCCGTAAAACCGTGGAGAGCTACAGTATTCTTGGTGATGGATTCCCATCGCATGAATACGTCATTAAATTGTCCAATCTGAGGCGGCATGACGAAGATCGCACCTGATTGTTGCTGAGCAGAGGGAAGGTTCCACCATTCAGAAGGGTTCATGGCCTTAAACTTTACACCCTTGGGTTGGTAACCTTCCAATAAAGGTCCCCGACTGGAACTTGGTTCATTTGTTCTAGCAGCCGGTGGATAGTTCACAGGACCCATGGTTGATTCAACAGGGGGCCTGTATTCAGAGACAATAGAGGAAGAATATAATTGTTGTTGTTCTGTCTGCAGGGGCACTCACTGAGGATACTCTAATCCCCAGTCTTTCTCAAGAGTCGCAATGAAAGGGGAACTACTCAGCCATGGTAGTGTGGCCAACAAGAGGAGAAAATCTTCATGTTTCGGGAGGAAGATCATACATGGTGGGTCGGCCCCACAGGAGGCTATCGAGCAATGATCCAAGTCTCCCAGGCCCAATATACATGCAACCACATCTGGGAACTCAATCAAGACATTCCCGACAGCTATGTACACTGCCATTGCTGTCATGCGCCCTACCAGAAGTGCTACCGGATGCATTGCTCAACCTGCCAGCTGATGATTTGTGGGCGATGCAGCTCCTACTATTTTGACAAACGCATTCCTGTTACTCAAACACATATGCTCTGGTATGATTCTACAGACCTCCTTCGTGAGCAACAACATTATATTTTATCTTGTGACAACGAAAGGAAGCAGCTACAGCAGCTAGGATTTGGAAAGGTTATTCTTTCACAACTTTCGGGATATAATTCCGTTTCTCCATGAATATCTGCAGGTTGCCTCCAGGACTGGCCGCCTATTCACTGGCCCGGAGCTTTCAGAGAAATTATGGTCAAAAATGCCGGGATCCATAGGAAAGAAGATCAAAGAAGCCTTTGAAGCGAAACACCCAGGGAATACCATAGGGGTCTATCCCAGGGTGCTGTTCACCTACAAATACTTGGAGGAAGCATGTAAGGAGGTAGCCTTCACCCGGGCACTCGAGGATTTGACCTTCTGTCATGATATTCCAATTCACGGGTACTACCAACGATCCCGCCGAAAGATGGGCGTTCGGCGATCAACTACCTACAAAGGCAAGCCTCACCCATCACATGCCCGGATAGAAAAGAAAAAGCATCTGATCTGGAACCGACGGTGCAGATGTTTCCTCTGGGGCAAAGAAGGGCACTTCGCCCGAGAATGTCCGAATGAACGACGCAACGTCAAGCGCGTCGCTATGTTCGAACAATTGGACCTCCCTGCTGACTGCGAGATTGTATCCGTCCAAGAAGGTGATGACCCCAGTGATGCAATTTACAGCATTTCCGAGGCTGACGAGGATACGACTATCTTGCAGGAGGAGAAAATCTTCATGTTTCGGGAGGAAGATCATACATGGTGGATCGGCCCCACAGGAGGCTATCGAGCACTGATCCAAGTCTCCCAGGCCCAATATACAAGCAACCACATATGGGAACTCAATCAAGACGTTCCCGACAGCTATGAACGCTGCCATTGCTGTCATGCGCCCTCCCAGAAGCGCTACCGGATGCATTGCCCAACCTGCCAGCTGACGATTTGTGGGCGATGCAGCTCCTACTATTTTGACAAACGCATTCCTGTTGCTCAAACACATATGCTCAGGTATGATTCTACAGACCTCCTTCGTGAGCAACAACATTATATTTTATCTTGTGACAACGAAAGGAAGCAGCTACAGCAGCAGCTAGCTTTCAGCCACGATCAGAAGGAGGCCCTCCAAAATTGCCTCGTTTTGGCTCAACAGGAGAGCCACCGATGGCAAATGAAATATAAGGAACTGGAGGAAGCAACAATGGAGCTTGATCGCCT
>RXID01016994.1:0-28321 GCA_005019695.1 Trichopus zeylanicus subsp. travancoricus
TACTATACTACTACTATTTCTACAACTGCTACTACTGCTACGACTAGTAGTGCTACTACTACTACTACTACTACTACTACTAATGCTAGTATTGATCCTACTGCTAATACTACTACTGCTTCTCGTACTACTACTACTACCACTACTGCTACTATAACTACAACTACTACTACCACTACTACTACTACTAATACAGCTACAACTACTTCTACTACTACTACTATTACTACTACTATTATGGCTAATGCAATTACCACTTCTTCTTCTACTACTACAACTACTAGTGCTACAACAACTTATATTACTAGTGCTTCTACTACTAGTACTACTACTACTACTACTAGTACGACTACTACTACCACAACTATTGCATCTCCTACAGCTACTACTACTACTACCTGAACTGCTACTACTGAAACTCCAACTACTATGTCTACGACTACTACTTCTACTACTACTGCTGCTTTTGTTACTCCTACTACCACAACTACTGCTACTACCACTACTACTATTCCAACTACTACTACTTCTTCTATGGCTACTACTACTACTAGACTGCAGCGGCTACTACTGGTGCTCTTACTACTACTTCTACTACTTCTGCTACCACTATGACATCTGCTACTACATCTACTACTACTACGGATGCTATGACTGCTACCACTACTCCAAGTACTACTTGTGCTATTACTTCTATTGTTGCTGCTAGTACTACTATTACTGCGACTGCCTCAAGTACTGCTACTACTACAACTACTTTAACTTGTGCTACAACTGCAACTTCCACTACAACTACAACCACTACTTCTTCTTCTTCAACTACTGTTCATACTTTTACCACTATTTCTCCTATTACTACCACTGCTAGTACTACTGCTACTATTACTACTGCTACTAATACTACTACTGCTACTACTACTGATACTCCTACTACTACTACTACCACTACTATTACAATAGTTGCCACTATTACTGCTCATGCTCGAACTACTACTTCTGCTACTACTGCTACTACCACTACTTCTTCTACTACTAGTACAGCTACTGCTACTACTAGTGATACTACTACTACTATAATTAATACAATTACTAGTACTACTACTACTACAATAACAACAACTACTACTACTACTACTTCTCCTACTGCTACTACTTCTGCTACTACCACTACTGCAACTAGTGCTTCTATGAGTACTACTACTACTGCAACTACTATTACTATGAGAAATGAGACTACTGCTCGTATTACTACTACTACTTCTGCTGCTGCTACAACAACTACTACCCTGCTTCTATTACTACCTCTACTACGACTACGATTGCTACTATTACTGCGGCTGCTACCACTACTATAACTATAACTACTACTATGGTGACTAATACTTCTACTATTTCTACTACTACCGACACTAGTACTGCTTGACTACTGCTACACTAATACTACTATTATTGTTGCCGCTAGTGCTACTACTACTATTGCAATTGCTACTACTACTACTACAACTACCACTACTACTGGTACTAAGACTATTACTGCTACTACGATATCACAATGATAACTAATACTACTACTACCGCTACTACTACTACTTTTTGCAGCAACAATAACAACAACTACTACTACTACTTATCCTCCTACTACTACAGCTGTTGTTACTGCTATTGCCACAACTACCTCTATTGCTACTACTACTACTATTACTAATACTACTTCTACTGCTACAACTGCTTCTATTACCACTACGGCTGCTACTATGCTACTGCTTCTACTACAACTACAACAAGTACTACTGCTATTGCTTCTGTTACTACAACTATTGCAACTACTGCCAATACTGCTGTCGCTGTTGATGCGACTACTGCAACTGCTACTGCTGCTACTATTGCTACTACTTATGCTACCGCAACTACAGCTACCACCACTATTGCTAGTACTACTACTATTACTAGTGCTACTACTGCTAGTACTACTACTATTACTACTACAACTATTGCTACAACAACTACTACTACTGCTGCTAATGCTGCTACTGCTACTACTACTTCTAGTAATACTACTACCCCCACTACTACAATTGCTTCTACTATTGCTGCAACTACTACTACTACAACTGCTGCGGCTAATACTACTGATACTACTGCTACTTTTACTACTTCTGTACTGCTGCTGCTGCTACTACTACTCCTACTACTACTATTGTGAATACTATTACTACTAGTACAACTACTACTAGTCAGGCTACTGCAACTACTATTGCTACTATTGCTACTACTACTGACACTACTACTTTAGCTACCACTAAGACTATAACTACTACAACAACAACTATAAATGCTACTACTACTACTATAGCGGCTACTACAACTACAACTACTGCTACTACTACTGCTGCTGCTGCTGCTACTGCTACTACTACTACTACAACAACAACAATAACAACTACTACTACTACCAGTGTTTCTCCAAGTACTGATGTTGTGACTGCTGCTACTACTACTATAACAACAACTACTACTACTACCACGACTACCACTATTACTGCAACAACAACTACTACTACGACTACCACTACTACTACTACTGCAGCAAAAACTACTACTATTATAACTACTACTACTACTACTTTTGCTACTACTATTGTTGTTGTTGCCGCTGCTACAACTACTTCACTGAAAACATCTCCTACTACTACTACTATTGCTACTAGTATTACTGCTACTACAACCACTACTACTGCTACTACTAGTACTACTAGTAGTACTATTGCTACTAGTTCTGCTTGCTACTACTACTACGGCTACAGCTACTACAACTACTAGTACTACTTCTACTACTTTTGATACGACTATTGTTGGTACTACTTCTACTGCTGCAACTATTAACACTACTGCTACTAGTAGTACTATTAATAAATGACCACTACTGCCACAGCTGCTGCTACCACTACTACTACTGTTGCTACTACTACTGCTACTAACACTACTGCTGCTACTACCGTTACTACTGCTATTGCAACAACTAATGCTACTACTACAACTACTACGACTATAACTACTACTACTAGTAATACTACTATTGATACTATAGCTACTTCTTCAACTACTTCCACAACTCCTAATGTTGCTACTACTACTACTACTATGACTATTGCAACCACTACTACTATTGCTACTATTGCTACTATTACTATTATTTCTACTGCTGCTACTACTACTATTAGGACTACTGTTGCTGCTACTTCTACTACAACTACTATAACTAAAACTACTACTACTACAGCTACAACTACTACAACTACTAGTACGACTGCTACTACTTTTGCTATTGCTACTGCTGGTACAACTACTACTACAGCTCCTACTACTACTGCTGCTGCTAGTACTACTATTACTAAACTAGTACTGCTACCACAGCTGCTGCTACAACTTCTACCACTACTCCTGCTAATACTATTTCAGCTACTACCACTACTACTACTACTTTTGCTACTATTACTACTAGTACTACTATTATTGCTGTTGCAACTACTACTACAGCTACTAGCACTACTATTACTAAACTGCTACTACTGCCACAGCTACTGATACTACAACTATTAGCACTTCCGCCGCTACTATTACTGCTACTACTACTACTTCTTCTACATTTGCTACTACTATTGCTGGTACTACTACTGCTGCTATTACTACTATCACTAAACTACTATTGCTGCCATAGCTGCTGCTACTACTACTACTATTGCTACTACTAGTACAATTGCGGTTACTACTACTACTACAACAACTACAACTACTATTACTACTACTACTGCTATTGCTACTACTATTGCTGCTGCTACAACTCTTGCTACTCCAACTACTATTACCACGACTACTACTACAACTACTACAACTAATACTACCACTACTCCGCCTACTACTAATATTGAAACAACTACTATTGTAATAACTACTATTATAACTACTGCTATAACCGTTGTTGCTGCTACTAATACTACTACTTCTCCTACTAATACTACAATCATAACTACTATTATTGCTACTTCTAATACTACTACTACTGCTGCTGCTACTATTACTACTACAGCTACTACTTCTACTACTACTACTACAACTACTACTGCTACTATTACCACACCTACTACTGCTACTGCTACTACTACTATTACTGCTACTACTAGTACTGCTGCTACTACTACTACTACTACCCCTACTACAACAACTACTACTACAACTATGGCAACGAATGCTACTACTACAACTACTATGACTACTACTACTACTATGAGTAATACTACTGCAACTGCTACGGCTACTACTACGAATACTACACCTACCTCTTCTACTACTTCTGCTACTCTGAATGCTGCTACTAATACTACTACTACAACTATTGCACCACTTCTACTATTGCTACTATTAGTTCTTCTGCTACCACTACTACTACTGCTGCTACTGTTACTTATTGTACTACTACTATAACTACAAGTAATACTATTACTGCTGCTGCTATTGCTGCTGTTGCTGTTGCAGCTACTATAACTACTACTACTACTTCTGCTAGTACTACTATTAATAGTATGGCTACTTTTGTTACTGTTGCTACTACTACTACTATAGCAAATGCTATAACTGCTATAATTACTACTATAGCTACTACTACTGCTACTACTACTACTACTTCTGCTACTCCTAATGCTGCCACTAATACTACTACTACAACTATTGCACCACTTCTACTATTGCTACTATTAGTTCTTCTGCTACCACTACTACTATTGCTGCTACTGCTACTTATTGTACTACTACTATAACTACAACTAATACTATTACTGCTGCTGCTATTGCTGCTGTTGCTGTTGCAGCTACTATAACTACTACTACTACTTCTGCTAGTACTACTATTAATAGTATGGCTACTTTTGTTACTGTTGCTACTACTACTATAGAAAATGCTATAACTGCTATAATTACTACTATAGCTACTACTACTGCTACTACTACTTCTGCAACTACTAAGACTATAACTACAAATGATACTACTACTACTACTATTACTACTGCGGCTATTACTGCTGCTATTACCACTGCTGCTGCTACTACTACTACTACTATTATTTCTACTACTGCTACTACTACTTCTACTACTAGTGTTTCTACTAGTACTGATGTTGCTGCTACTGCTACTACTACTACTGCAATGACTACTACTACCACCACCACAACAACAACAACTACTACTACTATTACTACTACTACTTCTACTACTACTATTGCAACAGATGCCGCTACAAGTACTATTCTTACAACTTCTCCTGCTACTACAAATATTGCTACTAGTATTATAGCTACAACTATTACTGCTGCTTCAACTAGTACTAGTACTGGTACTATTGCTACTACTTCTATTGCAACACCTACTATAGCTACAACTACTACAACTACTCGTACTACCGTTACTACTTTTGCTACTACTATTGCTGGTACAACTACTAATGTGGCAGCTGT
This sequence comes from Trichopus zeylanicus subsp. travancoricus, assembly GCA_005019695.1. Lineage (NCBI taxonomy): Eukaryota > Viridiplantae > Streptophyta > Magnoliopsida > Dioscoreales > Dioscoreaceae > Trichopus > Trichopus zeylanicus. The sequence goes on from RXID01016994.1 coordinate 5,509, forward strand.
TGCTGCTACTATTCCTAGTTCTACTATTACTAAACTACTACTGCTAACACAACTGCTGCTACTACTACTACTCCTCCTTCTATCACCATTAATGCGACTACCACTACTGCTGGTACTACTTCCATTGCTACTACTACTATAGTAACAACTACTACAACCACTCGTACTACTGCTATTGCTGGTATAACTACTGCTGCAGTTTCTACTACTACTACGGTTGCCAGTACTACTATTACTAAACTACTACTGCTACCATAGCTGTTGCTACAACTACTACCACTACTCCCGCTACTACCATTTCTGCTACTAACACTACTGCTACTACTTTTGCAACTATTGCTACTGGTACTACTATTACTACTGCTGCTACTACTACTGTTGCTACTAGCACTACTATTACTAAACTACAACTGCTGCTATTATAACTACTAGCACTCCTGCTACTACTCTTACTACTGCTACTACTACTTCTTCCACTTTTTCTCATACTATTGCTGGTACTACTGCTGTTGCTACTAGTACTACTATTACTAAACTACTACTGTAGCCACAGCTATTGCCACTACTGCTACAACTACTACTGCTACTACTATTACTGTTACTACGACCGCTGCTACTGCTAGAATTGTTGCTACTACTACTACTACTACCACTACTGTAATAACTACTACTCCCATTATGACAACTAAAGCTACTACTACAACTACTACTACTGATACTGCTGCTGCTACTACTACTCCTCCTGCTACTACTACTACTACTACTACAACTATAACTACTATTATTACTACTACTGCTATTTCTACTACTGTTGCTACTGTTACAACTGCTGCTACTCCTACTACTATTATTACTACTACTCCTAGTGCTACTACTCCTGCTACGCCTACCACAACTAATTCTACTGATACAGCTACTACTCCTCCTCCTCCTCCTCCTACTACTACCACTGTAACTACTACTATTGCTACTACTACAACTACTACTATTACTCCTACCACAACTACTGCTACAACAACTACTACTACCACTACTCCACCTCCTCCTCCTCCTCCTCCTCCTACTACCACCGCTACCACTCTAACTACTACTACTTCTACAACTACAACTACTACTATTACTCCTACTTCTTCTCCTACTACTACTACTATTGCAACTAGTATTATAGCTACTTCCACTACTGCTGCTTCAAATAGTACTACTACCAGTACTTTTGCTACTAGTTCCACAGTAACTACAACTATAGCTACAACTACTACAACTACTAGTACTATTGCTACTACTACTACTACTGCTAGTACTACTATTACTAAACTACTACTACTACTACTGCTAGTACTACTATTACTAAACTACTACTACTACCATAGCTGCTGTTACTACTTCTACTACTACTAGCACTACTGTTACTAAACTACTGCTGCTGCCACAACAACTACTACTACAACTATTAGTGCTCCAGCTACTAATATTAATGCTACTACTACTACTTCTTCTACTTTTGGTACTACTATTACTGGCACTACTGTAGCTACTGCTGCTAGTACTACTACTACTAGTACTACTATTACTAAACTACGACTGCCGCCATACCTACTATTGCTACTACTACTACTACTCCTGCTACTACTAGTACTGTTGCTACTACTACTACTACCACCACTACTGTAATAACTACTACTCCCACTATGACAACTAATGCTACTACTACAACTTTTGCTATAACTAATACCACTACTACTGCTACTACTACTGCTACTGCTACTGCTACTACTACTACTACTATAACAACTACAACTATTATTAATACTACTATAGCTATTACTACTACTACTTTTTCTGCTATAATTCCTGTTACTCGTACTACTCTTACCATGACTACTACTGCAACTACTACGACTAATACTACCACTACTCCTCTTACTACTACTACAACTACCACTACTACTACTATTGCTACTACTATTATTGCAACAAATACTATTGCTACAACTACTATTATGACCACTTCAACTACTTCTCTGACTATTGTTGCTGCTATTAATACTACTTCTCCTTCTTGTTCTCCTACAAATACAATAACTGCAGCTTCTATTACTACTTCTACTACTACTATTGTTGCTACTACTACTACTGCTACTACTACTTCTGTTGCTACTATTACCAAAGCTAATACTATTGCTACTACTACTATATCTATAGCTACTAGTAGCAGTAGTAGTAGAAATAGTAGTAGTAGTAGCCGTAGTGACAACAGTAGCAACAGTAGTAGTAGTAGTAATTGTAGCCGCAGTTGTCATAGTAGGAGTAAGAGTAGTAGTAGAAGTAATAGTACTAGTAAGAGTATTCGAAGTCATAGTAGAAATAGTAGTAGTAGTAGTTAAAGTAGTAGTGATAGTAGTAGCAGTAATAGTAGTAGTAGTAGTAGTAGCAAAAGTAGAAGTAGTAATAGTAGTAGCAATAGTAGTGGCAATAGTAGTAGTAGTGGTAGCAGCAGTAGTAATAGTCATAGTAGTAATGGTAGTTGCAGTACTGTTAGAAGAAATAGTGCAGCAGTAGCAGCAGTAGTAGTAAGAGCAGCAGCAGTAGTAGTAGTAGTAGCAATAGTTGTACTAATAATAGTGTACTTGTAATACTTGTAGTAGTAGGAGGAGTAGTAGTAGGAGTAGTAGTTGTTGTTGTAGCAGTTGTAGTAATAGTAGTAGTAGTAGTAGTAGTAGTAGTAGTAGTAGTAGCTGCAGCAGTAGCAATAGTAGTAGTAGTAGTAGTAGTAGAAGTGGTAGTAGCAATATAGCAGCAGTAGTAGTTGGTGTGATAAGAGTAGTTGTAGTAGTAGTAGTTGCAGTAGGAGCTATAGCAGTAGTAATACTAGTAGCAGTAGTTGTTGTTGTTATTGTTGTTACGGTAGAAGGAGTGGTAGAAGTAGTAGTAGTAGTCGTTGTTGTAGTAGTAGTAGTAGTAGGATTGTTAAGATTAGAAGTAGTAGTATTAGTAGTCGTAGTAGTAGTAGTAGTAGTAGCAATAGTAGCCATAGTTGTAGCTGTAGTAATAGTAGTAGTACTCATAGCAATCGAAGAAGTAGTGGGAGTTGTTGTAGTGGTAGTAATAGTAATAGTAGTGGCAAAAGTAGTAGTAGTAGTGGAATTAATAGGAGAAGAAGTGGTAGTTGTAGTAGTTGTGGTAGTAGTTGTAATAGTAGGATTAGCAGTAGCAGCAACAACAGGTGTACTAGTAGTAGTAGTAGTAGTAGTTGTTGTTATAGATGATGAAGTAGTTGTAGTTGTAGTCGTAGTAGTAGTTGTAGTAGGAGTAACAATAGCAGCAGGAGTACTAGTAGTAATAGTTGTTGTAGTTGTATTAGTACTATTAGTGGTAGCAATAGAAGCAATAGTAGTATTGGTTGTGGTAGTTGTAATAGTAGTAGTACTAGTAGCAGTAGTAGGAGTAGTAGAAGTACTAGTAGTAGTAGTAGTAGTAGTAGTAGTAGTAGCAGTCGCAGGAGTAGCAGTTTGAATAGGTGCATGAGAAGTAGTAGTAGTAGGAGTAGCATTAGCAGCAGTAGTGGCAGTGGTAGCAGGAGCAGTTGTAGTAGTACCTGAAGCCTTGTTAGTAGTAGTAGTAATAACAGTAGCAGTAGTAGTTGTTGTTGTTGTAGTTGTTGTAGTAGTAGTCATAGTATTAGTAGTAGTTTTAGTAATAGTAGTAGTAGCAGTAGTAGTAGCAGCAGCAGTAGTAGTAGTAGTAGTAGTAGTAGTAGTAGTAGTAGTAGTAGTAGCAGCAACTGCAACAACAATAACAGTAGTAGTAGTAGATGTAGTACTACTAGTAGTAGTTATTATTGTTGTAGTACTAGTAATAGCAGTAGTAGTAGTTGTTGTTGTTGTAGTAGTAGGAGGAGTAGTAGTAGGAGTTGGTGTGTAGTAACAGTTGTAGTAGTAGTAATGGTACATCTAAGAGTAGTTGTAGTAGTAGTAGTAGGAGTTAGAGCAGCAATAGTAGCAGCAATCACGGTAGTAGTTATTGTAGTAGCAGAAGCAGTAGTAGTAGTAGGAGTAGTAATAGTAGTAATTATTAGAGTAGGAGTAGTAGTAATTATTGTAGCAGTAGTTGTGGTAGTAGTAGTTGTTGTTGTTGTAGTAGCAGTAGTAGCAGTAGGAGTAGTAGTTGTGGTAGTAGTAGCAGTAGTAGTTGTAATTGTAGTAGCAGTAGTAGTAGTAATAGTAGTATTAGTAGTAGTAGTAGTAGTAGTATTAGCAGTAGTAGATGAGTAGAAGAGCAGTAGTAGTACTGGTAGTAGTAGTAGCAAAAATAGTACTTGAGGTAGTAGTAGTAGTAGTTGTTGTTGTTGTAGTAGGAGTTGGAATAGGAGCAGTAGTAGGAGTACTCTTAGTTGGAGTAGTGGTAGTAGTAGTAGTTGCAGTAGGAGTCATAGTAGGAGTAGTACTGGTAGAAGTAGTTGTAGTTATTGTTGTAGTAGTATCCGAAGTAGTAGTAGTTATTGTAGCTGCAGTAGTCATAGTAGAAGTAATAGTAGTACTAGTAGAATTACGAGCCACAATGGCAATAGTAGCAGCAGCAGTAGTAGTGGCAGCAGTAGTAGAAATAGTAGCTGTGGCAGCAGCAGAAGCAGCAGTAGCAATAGTCGAAGTAGTAGTGGTAGTTACGGTAGTGTTGGTAGTACTTGTAGTAGTAGTAGTAGTAGTAGTTGTTGTTGTTGTTGTTGTTGTTGTAGCAATAGTAGTAGTAGTAGTAGTGGTAGTAGTAGTAGTAGTAGTAGTAATGGTAGCAGCAATAGAAGTAGTAGCTATAGTAGTAGTTGTAGTAGTAGTAGCAGTAGTAGTAGTAGTAGTTGTATTAGTAGGGGTAGAAAAAGTGGAAGTTGTAGTAGTTGTGCTCATAGTAGTAGTAGTAGGAATAGCCGCAACAGCAGCAGCAGGTGTACTAATAGAAGTAGTGGTTGCTATTGCTATTGTAGAGGAAGAAGTAGTAGTGGTATTAGGAGTAGTAGTAGTAGGAGTTCTAGTAGTAGTAGTAGTAGTAATTGTAGTAGTACTATTAGCAGTAGCAGTAGTAGCAATAGCAATATTGGTTGTGGTAGTTGTAATAGTAGTACTAGTAGCAGTAGTAGTAGTAGTAGAAGTAGTAGTAGTAGTAGTTGTAGGAGTAGTGATGTGAATAGTTGCATGAGAAGTAGCAGCAGTCGGTGTAGTAGTGGTTATGGTAGGAGGAGGAGGAGTAGTAGTAGTGGAAGTAGTAGGAGTAGTTGTAGTCATTATTGTTGTCGTAGTAGTACTAGAAGCATTCTTAGTAGTAGTAGTTGGAATAGTATTAGTCGCAGTAGTAGTAATAGTAGCAGCAGTTGTAGTAGTAGTAGTAGTAGTAGTAGTAGTAGTAGTAGGAATAGTAGCGGCAGCAGTAATAGAAGTAGTAGAAGTAGTAGGAGTAGCTGTACGCATGGCAACCAAAGTAGTAGTAGGAGTAGTAATAGTACTAGTAGCAGTACTAGTAGTAGTAGCAGTACTAGTAGTAGTAGCAGTAGTAGTAATATCAACAAAAGTAATAGCTTTAGTGGTAGGAATAGTAGTAGTTGGAGCACTAGTTGCATTAGTAGTAGTAGCAGAACTATCAGCAGTAGTTGTTATTATTATAGAAGTAATAGTAGTAGTTGTTGTTGTTGTTGTAGTAGTACTAGTTTTAATAGGAGTAGTAGTTGTTGTTGCAGTAGCAGCAGCAGTTGTTGTTGAAGTAACAGCAGTAGTAATAGTAGTTGTAATCGTAGTAATAGTGGTCGGAGTAGTTGTTGTTGTTGTAGTAGGAGTAGTAGTAGTGGTAGTAGGAGTAGTAGTATTAGTAGCAGCAAGAGTAGTAGTGAGAGAAGTAATAGTTATAGGAGTAGCAGTTGTAGCAGTAGTAGTTGTTATTGTAGTAGGAGTAGAAGTAGCAGCAGTAATAGTTATTGTTATAGTAGTAGTAGTAGTTATAGTTATACAAGTAATAGTAGTAGTAGTAGTTGTTGTAGGAGCAGCAGCAGTAGCAACAGGAGCAGCAACAGCAACAACAATAGTAATAGTAGTATTAGTAGTAGTAGTAGTAGTAGTAGTAGAGGTAGTATTAGTAGTAGTAGAGGCAGTAGCAGTTTTAGTAGTAGTAGTATTCGAGGAAGAAATAGTGGCAGTAATACATGTAGTATTAGTAGCAGTAGTAGTAGTAGTCGAATAGTCATAGTTGTAGTATTAGTGGTAGTAGTAGCCATAGTGGTAGCTAAAGTAGTAGTAGTAGTAGTAGTAGTAGTAGTAGTAGTAGTAGTGGTAGTAGTAGGAGTCGGAGTAGTTGAAGTAGTAGTTGTAGTAGTGGTAGTAGGAGTAGGAGTAGTTGAAGTAGTCGTAGTAGTAGTAGTAGCCGCAGCAATAGTTGTAGTAGTAGAGGAAGTGGTAGTTGTAGAGGTAATCGTTGTAGTAGTCGTACTAGTAGTCGAAGTAGTAGTAGTAGCAGTATCGATGGTAGTAGTAGTCATTCTAGTAGTAGTAGCAGGAGTATTAGTAGTCGAAGTTGCAGTAGCAGCAGTAGCTATTGTAGTAGTAGTAGTATTTGCAGTAGTACCAGTAGCTGTATTAGTAATGGTAGTAGTAGGAGTAGTAGTAGTGGAAGTAGTAGTAGTGGAAGTAGTAGTTGTAGTTGTAGTGGTGGTGGTGGTGGTAGTAGTAGTAGTAGTAATAGCAGTAGTAGCAGCAGTAGAAGTAGTTATAGCAGTACTAGTCGCAGAAGTAGTAGTAGTAGTACTAGTAGAAGTTGAGCTAGTAGTAGTAGTCGTAGTTGAAGGAGTGGTAATAGGAGTAGGAATTGGAGTAGAAGTAGTTGCAGTAGTAGTAGTAGTAGTAGTAGTGGTTGTAGTATTAGTAGTAGTAGGAGGAGGAGTAGTAGTCATAGGTCTAGGAGTTCCAGCAATAGTAGTAGCAGCATTATTAGTAGCAGCAGCAGTATTAGTAGCATTAGTTGCAGTAGTAGAAGTAGTTGTTGTAACAGTAGTAGCACTAGTAGCACTAACAGCAATTGTAGAAGTTGTAGTTGTAGTAGTAGAAGTAGTAGTAGCAGTAGAAGAAGAATCGGTAGAAGTTGTAGTAGTCGGAGGAGGAGGAGTATAATCAGAAGTAGTAATAGGAACAGGAGTAGGAGTAGGAGTTGGAGTAGGAGTAGCAGTAGTAGTAGTTGTATTGTAGTAGTATAAGTAGTAGTTGTAGCTGTAGTAGTAGTAGTAGTCGGTGGAGGAATAGTAGTAGTAGTCGAAGTAGTAGTAGTAGCATTAGAAGGAGCAGTAGTAGTAGCAGTAGGACTAGTTGTATTAGTAGTAGGAGTAGTAGTAGTAGTGGTAGTTGTTGTTGTTGTCGTAGTAGTAATGGTGGTGGTGGTGGTAATAGTAGTACCCGTCGCAGTAGTAGTAGTAGTCATAGTAGTCGTAGTAGTAGTAGTAGTAGTAGTAGTAGTAGCAAAGCTGAAATGGTGCAGTAGTAGTAGTAGTAGTAGTAGTAGTAGAAGTAGTAGTAGTAGCTGAAGTAGTAGTAGTAGTAGTAGTAGAAGTAGTAGTAGTAGTAGTAGTAGTAGTAGTAGTAGTAGTTGTAGTAGTGGTAGTAGAAATAGTAGCAGTAGTAGAAGTAGTAGTAGTAGTAGGAGTAGCAGTACGCATGGCAACCAAAGTAGTAGTAGTAGTAGAAGTGATAATAGAAGAAGTAGTAGTAGGGGGAGTAGTAATAGTACTAGTAGCAGTACTAGTAGTAGTAGCAATAGTAGTAATATGAACAACAATAATAGCTTTAGTGGTACGAATAGTAGTAGTTGGAGCACTAGTTGCATTAGTAGTAATAGTAGGAGTACTAGCAGCATTAGTTGTTATTATTGTAGAAGTAATAAGAGTAGTAGTAGTAGTAGTTGCAGTTGTACTAGTTTTTATAGGAGTAGTAGTTGTTCTTGTAGTAGCTGCAGTAGTAGTAATATTAGTTGTAATAGTAGTTATAGTAGTAGGATTAGTAGTTATAGTAGTAGTTGTTGTAGTAGTAGTAGTAGGAGCAGAAGTAGTAGAAGGAGTAGTAGTATTAGTAGCGGCAAGAGTAGTAGTAAGAGAAGTAATAGTAGTAGGAGTAGCAGGTGCAGTAGTAGTAGTCGTTATTGCAGTAGGAGTAGAAGTAGTAGCAGTAAAATTTGTTGTTATAATAGTTGTAGTAGTAGTACTAGTACTTATAGTAGTAGTACTTGTAGTTATACTACTAATAGTAGTAGTAGTAGTAGCAGCAGCAGCAGTAGCAACAGGAGCAGCAACAGTAGTAGCAGTAGTAGTAGTAGTAGTAGTAGCAAAGCTGAAATGGTGCAGCAGTAGTAGTAAAAGTAGTAGAAGTAGTAGTAATAGTTGAAGTAGTAGTAGTAGTATTAGTAATAGTAGTAGTAGTAGTAGAAGTAGTAGTAGTAGTAGTTGTTGTTGTTGTAGTAGTAGTAGTAGAAGTAGTTGAAGTAGTAGTAGTAGTAGCAGCAGTTGAATTAGTCGTTGTAGTAGTAGTAGTGGTAGTATTAGCTGTAGTGATAGTAGTAGTAGGAGTAGCAGCAGTTGAAGTATTAGTAGTAGTAGTAGTAGCAGTAATGGTTGTAGTAGAGGAAGTGGTAGCTATAGTGGTAGCAGTTATAGTAGTCGTAGTAGTAGTCGAAGTAGTAGTAGTAGCAGTATCGGTGGTAGTAGTAGTCATTCTAGTAGTAGTAGCAGCTGGAGTGGTCGTAGTAGAAGATGTAGTAGCAGTAGTAGCTGTAGTAGTAGTAGTATTTGTAGTAGTACTAGTAGCTATATTGGTAATAGTAGTTGTAGGAGTAGGAGTAGTAGAAGTAGTAGTAGTGGAAGTAGTAGTAGTAGTTGTGGTGGTGGTGGTAGTAGTAGTAGTAGTAATAGTAGTAGTTAGTAGTAGTAGTAATAGTAGTAGTAGAAGTACTAGTAGTAGTACTAGAAGTCGTATTAGCAGGAACAACAGTAGTAGTAGTAGTAGTTATAGGAGTACTAGTAGCATTAGTAGTAGTTTTTGTTGTAGTAGTACTAGTAGAAGAAGTAGTAGTAGTAGAAATAGTAGTAGTAGTAGAAGTTGTGCTAGTAGTAGTAGTCATAGTTGAAGGAGTGGTAATAGGAGTAGGAGTTGGAGTAGAAGTAGTTGCAGCAGCAGTTGTAGTAGTAGTGGTTGTAGTATTAGTAGTACTTGGAGGAGGAGTAGTAGTGGTAGGTCTAGGAGTTGCAGCAACAGTAGGAGTAGCAGCATCAATAGTAGTAGCATCAGTATTAGTAGCAGTTGTTGTACTAGTAGAAGTAGTTGTCGTAGCAGTAGCAGCACTGGCAGCACTAACAGAAGTCGTAGAAGTTGTAGTTGTAGTAGTAGAGGTAGTTGTAGTAGTAGTAGAAGCAGTAGAAGTTGTAGTAATAGCACAATTAGTAGGAGGAGAGGGAGGAGGAGTAGTATGAGAAGTAGTAGTAGGAATTGTAGTAGAAGTAGGAGTACTAGTAGTAGTAGTTGTATTGTAGTAGTATAAGTAGTAGTAGTAGCTGTAGTAGTAGTAGCAGTAGTAGTAGTAGGTGGAGTAGTAGTAGTAGTAGTAGTAGTAGTAGTCGTAGTATTAGAAGGAGTAGTAGGAGTAGGAGTAGTATTAGTAGCAGTAGGACTAATTGTATTATTAGTAGGAGTAGTAGTTGTTGTTGTAGTAGTAGTAGAAGTAGTAGTGGTAGTTGTAGTAGATGTAGTAGTAGTAGTAGCTGTAGTAGTAGTATTAGCAGTAGTAATAGTAGTTGTTGTAGGGGTAGAAGTAGTACTAGTAATAGTAGTTGTTGTCGTAGTGCACTAGGCTGGCGACAGCGCTTGCCCTCGCACTCTGGAGCGGGGAACAGAGGCCGGCGCGAGCTTGCGGGCCTCGTGCCTAGGCTAGCATGGGTGGGAGCACTAGCGCAGGCGAGTGGGGCCGGCGAGGGCGGGTAGCGGCAACTGCACATCAACCGCACCCTTCCCGGCGAGCCAGCACTGACGCTCGCACCCGCACCCGGACCCGTGCTCGAACCGGTGCCCTCTGGACCCTGCACCCGCACCCTCGCTTTGGTGAGTTCGAGCTTGCACCCTGGCCGGCATAGAGCCCTTGCCCTCAAGCCTACATCTGGCGCCCGTGGGCACCTGCGGCCTATGCCAGCACGAGCGTGCAGGCACGATGTCAGTGAGGCCGGGAGCAAGGGTGGTGACATTGGCGAGGTTACATGCACCAAGCTAGTGAGCTCACTCACACCCATGCCATCACCGGCCTTGCGCCTGCTAGCTTTGCTTGACATCACCATGCAACCTCACTCGCACCCGTGCTATCCCCGGTCTTGTGCCCGCGTGGTCTGCTAGACATCACTGTCTGATCTTGCTCGCACCTGCGCCACCACTCGCGCAATCTCCTCGCGCGAAATCACTCGCACCGACGCCGTTGCCGGCCACCCGCATGCTCACTCTGCTCACCGTTGCTGTGCAATCTCCCTACGCGCAATCACTTGCGCCCGCGCCATCTCCAGCCACGCGCATGTTCGCACTGCTCACCATTTGCAGCACCCTAACCCTAAATCGAAACCCGTAGCAAAAGAAGTAGTATTAATAGCAGTAATAGTAGCAGCAGTAGCAATAGTAGTAGTAGTAGTTGTCGTAGTAGTAGCAGAAGTTGTCATAGTAGTAGTAGTAGTAGTAGTAGTAATAGTAGTAGTTGAAGAAATTGTAGTAGTTGCAGTAGTAACAGCAATATTTATAGTAGGAGTACTAGGAATACTACTAGTAGTATTAATATTAGTAGTAGCAGAAGTAGTAATAGAAGTAGTAGTAGAAGTAGCAGTAGTTGTAGTAGTAGTAGTAGTAGGAGTAGGAGGAGTAGTAGTAGTAGGAGGAGGAGGAGTAGTAGTAGTAGTAGTAGCAGGAATAGTTTTAGTAGTAGTAGTAGTAGTAGTAGTAGTAGTAGTAGTAGTAGTAGTAGTAGTAGTAGTAGTAGTTGATGAAATTGTAGTAGTTGCAGTAGTAACAACAATATTTATAGCAGGAGTACTAGGAATACTAATAGTAGTATTAATATTAGTAGTAGCAAAAGTAGTAATAGCAGCTCAGTAGGAGTAGTAATAGTAGCAGTAGTAGGAGTAGTAGAGTAGTAGTAGGATAGGAGGAGTAGTAATAGGAGGCGTAGTAGTAGGAGTAGTAGTAGTAGTAGTAGCAGGAATAGTTTTAGTAGTAGTAGTAGTAGCAGCAGCTGGAATAGTTATAGTAATAGTAGTAGTAGTAGTAGTAGTAGTAGTAGAAGTAGTAGTATTAGCACTAGTCACAATAGTATTTGAAGTAGCAACAACAACAACAACATCAGCAGCTATAGTAGTAGTAGTTGTAGTAGTTATTGTAATAGTAGTACCAGTAGTAGCAGTAGTAGTAAAAGTCACAGTAGTAGTAATAGTTGTAGTCGTAGTAGTTGTATTAGTAGTAGCAGCAGCAGGAGTAGTGGTAGTAGCAGTAGTAGTACTTGTAGTAGCAGTAGTAGCTGTAATAGAATTAACAATAGGAGTAGTAGTAGCAGCAGCAGTAGTAATAGTCGCAATAGCAACAACAGCAACAGTTGTAATTGTAGTAGCAGTAGTAGTAGTGGCAATAGCAGGAGTAGAAGTGGTAGCAACACTACTAGTAGCAGAAGCAGTAGTCATAGAAGTAGTAGTAGTAGTAGTAGCCGTAGTAGTAGTTGTTGTAGTAGCAGCAGTAGTAGAAGTAGTAGTGGTAGTAGTGGGAGTAGTAGTAGGAATACATGTAGGACATGGAATAGTACTAGGAGTAGGAGTATGAGTAGTAGTAGTAGCAGTAATAATAGTAGTAGTAGTTGTTATTGTTTTAGGAGTAGCAGTAGCGGTAGTAGAAGTCATCGTAGTAGTAGTAGTATGAGTAGTAGTAGTAGTCGTAGGACTAGCAGTAGAGGTAGTAGCAGTCATAGTAGTAGTGGTAGTAGGCGTAGTAGTATTAGTAGTAGTATTCATAGTAGTAGAAGCAGCAGTAGTAGTAGTCGTCGTAGTAATATTAGTAGTAGTAGAAGTAATTGCAGTAGTAGTAGTAGGATTGTCAGTCACAATAGTTGTAGCAGTGGTAGCAATAGTAGAAGTATAGTAGTTGTCGTACTAGTTGTAGTAGTAGTGCTAGTAGTAGCAGTACTAGTAGTAATAGTCTTAGTAGTCGTAATTGAAGAAGTAGTAGAAGTAGTAGTACTAGTTGTAGTCGTAGTAGTAGCAGTAGTGGTAGCAGTAATAGTAGTCATAGTAGTAGTAGTAGTAGTAGTAGAAGTAGTAGTAGTAGTAGTTGAAGTAGTAGCAGTAGCAGTAATAGTAGTATTTGTAGCAGCAACAGTAGTACTAGTACTAGTATTTGTAGTAGCAGTAGTAACAATAGTAGTAGCAGTAGTAGTAGTAGCAGCAGTACTAGTAGCAGTAGTAGTATAAGTTGCATAAGTAATAGCAGAAGTAGTAGTTGTAGTAGTAGTAATCAAAGTAGTTGTAGTAGTAGTAGCAATAGAAGTAGTATTAGTAGTTGTAGCAGCAATAGTAGTAGCTGTAGGAGTAGTCGTAGCAGTAGTAGTAGTAGTAGCAGTGGTTAGGGTAATAGTAGAAGTGGCGGTAGCAGTAGCAGTAGTAGTAGCTGTAGTAGTGTAGCAGCAGTAGTAGAGTTAATAGCAGCAGGAGTAGTAGAAGTAGTAGCCGTTGTGGAAGTAGTAGTAATTGTTGTGGTAGTAGTCATAACAGTTGTAGTAGAAGTAGTAACAGTGTAGTAGTTGTAGTTGTAGTAGTACTATTAGTAGTAGTAGCAACAAGTGTAGTAGAAGTAGTAGCAATAGTAGTTGCAGTAGTAATAGTAGTAGAAGTAGTAATAGGTGTAGTAGTAGTAATAGTACCAGTAGTAACAATAGCAGTGATTGAAGTTTTAGTAGTAGAAGCAGAAGTTGTAGTAGTAGTACTACTACTACCAATAGTAGCAGTAGTAGAAGTAGCTGTTATAGTGCTAGTACTAGAAGCAACAGCAGCCGTACTAGTAGTTGTAGTGGTGGTAGTAATAGAAGTAGTAGTAGTAGTAGTAGTGGGAGTAGTAGTAGTAGCAGTAGTAGTAGTAGCTGTAGCAATAGTAGCAGAAGTACTAGTATTAGATGTTGTTGTTGTTATTGTTGTCGTAGAAATAGTAATAATACCAGGAGTTGTACTAGTATTGGAAGCAGTAGTTGTAGTAGAAGTTGTAGTATTAGTAGTAGTAGTATTAGTAGTAGTAGTAATAGAAGCTATAGTAGTTGTTGTAGCAGTAGTTGTTGGTCTTCTAGTAGTATAAGTAGCAGTAGTAGTGGTACAATTAGTAGCAGTTGTTGTAGGAGTATGAGTAGGAGTATTAGTAATAGTAGTTGTAGGAGTATTAGTAGTCGCAGTAAGAGTAGAAGTAGTGGTTGTAGTTGGAGTGGTAGCAGCAGTAGAAGCAGAAGTAGCAGAACTAGTTGTAGTAATAGGAGAAGTAGTATTACCAGTAGCAACAGTAGTAGTTGTAGTAGAAATAGTAGCAGTAGTTTCAAGAATAGTAGTAGTAGTGGTCGTAGAAGAAGCATTACTTGGAGTAGTAGTTGATGCAGATGTTGTTCTAGCAGTAGAAGTAGTATTAGGTGTAGCAGTAGGAGTAGGAGTTGGAGTAGTAGTAGTAGTGGTAGTAGCAGCAGTGGTAGTTGTTGTGGTAGTAGGACGATTAGTAGAAGTGGTAGCAGTAGGTGTAGTAGTAGTAGCAATAGAAGTTGTAGTAGCAGTAATAGTAGTAGTAGTAGTATTAGTTGTTGTTGTAGAAGTAGTAGTAGTAGCCGTAATAGTGGTCGTGGTAGTAGCAGCAATAGTAATAGTAGTAGTAGTATTAGTATTAGTAATTGGAGTAGTTGTTAGAGTAGTAGCAGTGCTAGTAGTAGTAGTTGTAGTAGTAGTGTACTAATAGTAGCAGCAGCAGTAGCAACAGTAGTTGCAGTCGTAGTAAAAATTATAGTTGTAGCAGCAGGAGGGGGAGTAGTAATAGTAGTAGTAGATGCAATCGGAGTAGTAGTAGTAGTAGTAGTAGTAGTAGTAGTAGCGGTAGTAGCAGTAGCAGTAGCCGCAATAGTAGTAGTCGTATTGGTTGTTCTAGTAGTAGTAGAAAACGTTTTTGTAGCAGTAGAAGCATAAGTAGTAGTAGTAGGTGTAGTAGTGGTAGCAATAGTAGTTGTTGTAGTAGTAGTAGCAGCAGCAGAATTAACAGCACTAATCCTACACCTACTTGTGCTTCTACTACTACTACTACTACTACCACTTCCCCTACTCCGACTACTAATACTACTACTATGACTTCTACTACTAATGCTACTATTATTGCTACCTCTACACCTATTCCTGCTCTTTCTACTACTACTACTATTGCTCCTACTACAAATACTCCTAATCCTGTTGTTGTTGTTGCTACTACTACAACTTCTACTATTGCTACTGCTACTGGTGTTGCTGCAACTTCTACTGTTACTCCTACTACTCCAACTAATACTATTACTACTACTACTAGTCTTAGTACCACTTGTCTTACTGCTACCACTACTATTACTGCTGCTGCTGCAACTACTAGTACTACTGCTGCTGCTGCTGCTACTACTACTACTGCAACTACTACTCTACTGCTTTGACTACTGCTACAACTACTAATACTAGTACATCTATAACTACTTCTTAGACTATTACTACTACTACTTCTACTACTACTACGACTACTATCATTACTACTACTACTACTATTCCTACTCCTACACCTACTATTACGACTACTACTACTCCAACAGCTACTACTACTAATAATATTACGACTACTGCTACTACTACTACTCCAACTCGCACTACTGCTGTTACGACAACAACAACAACAACCACAACTAGTACTACTACTAATACTACTAATACTACTACAACTACAACTACTTCTCCTATCGCTCCTGCTAATACAACTACAACTACTACTACTACTACAACTACTACATCTAATAGTACTGTTACTACTACTATAGCTACTGCTAGTACTACTATAACTCTTTCCACTACTGCGACTGCTACTACGTCTACTACTCCTATTGCAACCACTACTACTACTACTAATATAACGACAACTACTACTGTTGTTACTACTACTACTACTACGACTGCTACTGCTACTACAACTATTACTTCAAATATTACAACTACTACTTCTACTACTACTGCTACTACTATCGCTACTACTACTACTACTACTACTACTACAACTACTACTGTTGTTATTGCTGCTTCTACAACTAATACTACTATAGCTACTACTACTATTGCTGCTACTAAGGTTACAACTAGAAGTAGCACGCCTAATACTACTACTACTACTACTACCCCCACCACCACTACAACTACTACTGCGACTGCTACTACCACTTCTGTTACTACTCCTACTATTACTACTGCTATTACTACTATTGCTACTGCTGCTACTACTAATGCTACTACTACTACTCTTGCTACTAGTACTACTACTATGAGCACTACTATTATTACTACTACTACTGCTACTACTGCTATTACTGCCACTACTACTGCTTCTACTACTGCTAATACTACTTCTCCTACTACTACTACTAATACTACTACTTCTACTACTTTGCCTACTACTACTACTACTGCCTCAACTATAATTGATACAAGTAATTCTACAGCTACTACTACAACTAGTACTACTACTATTACTACTACTACTGCTACTACTAATATGATGATTATAACTAGTGCAACTGCTACCACTACTACTACTTCTGCTACTACTATTACTACTACTTTCACAACTATTGTTGCTGCTGTAACGACTACTACTAGGAGTCCAACTAGTACCACTACAGCTACTACTACTTCTACACCTACTACAGCTATTGCTACAACTCAACTTCTCCTACTACTTCCGCTACTACTACTACTACTACAGCTACTGCAGCTACTGCAACTATTGCTACTACTACTACTGCTTCTACTAGTACCACAACAACAACTACTACTAATGCTATGACTACTTTTACTACTACTTCTACTACTACTACTGCTACAACTAACACTACTAGTACAACAACTTCTACTATTACTATTACTGCTAGTGCTACTACTACTATTACACCAACTACTACTACCACTACTACTACTGCTACAACAACAACAACTACTACTACTACTACTACTACTACTACCACCACCACTGCTACTACTAATACTACTACTACTACTACTACTACTACTACAACTAATCCTCCAACTGCTTGTTAGACTATTACTTTCTACTAATACTACCACTACAAGAACTACTACTACTATGACCACTACACCTACTACTACTGCTTCTGCTTCCACAACTACGACTGCTACTAGTTCTCCTCCTACTTCAACTTCTATTACTACTACTACCGCTGCTACTACTAATACTACTAGCACAACTACTACTACTAGAACTATTGCTGCAATTGCTACTGCTACTATAGCTACTGCTATTACTACTGCTAATGCACTACCACTACTAGTGCTGCTACTACTACTACTATGGTTGGAGCTACTACTACTACTACTACTACTGCAACTACTACTACTACTACTACAACTACTCCTGCTGCTACTACTTTTGTTGCTACTACTGCTACTACTAATACACCTATTACTTCTCCTACTACAACTACAGCTTCTACAACTACTACTACTACAAGTACTCCTGCTGCTACTTCAACTTGTACGTTTGCTACTACTTCTGCTAATACTACTATTGCTACTATTGTTGCTGCTACTACTAGTACTAGTGCTTCCATTATTACAACTACTAATAGTCCAACTATTACTACTACTGCTACTACAACTACTACTTCTGTTACTACTACTGCTGCTGTTGCTGCTACTACTACTACTAGTAATAATTTTGCCACCAATACTGCAACTGCTACTACTACTATTATTACAACTACTACCACTATTGCTACTATTGCTACTGCTGCTGCTAATACTGCAACTTACTAATCCTACACCTACTACTGCAACAGCTACTTCAACTAATGCTACTACTACTGCTGTTATAACTACTACAACTACTTCTACTACTCCAACTAGTCGCACTACTGCTACAACTTATACTGCTTCTACTACTACTTCTACTACTACTACTACTACTACTGCTACTACTGCTACTACTAGTATTAGAACTACTGCTACTACTTATACTACTACTACTACTACTACTCCCACTGCTACTGCTACTACTTATACTACTACTACTACTACTACTCCCACTGCTACTACTACTACCACTACTACAACTACAACTTCTATTACTTCTACTACTTTTACAACCACTATTACTACTGCTACCATAATGACTACGATGACAGCTACTACTACTACTACTACGACTACTACTGTGACTACTACAACTACTAATACTATTGTTGCTATTATTGCTACTACTACTACTCCTATTCCAGCTACTAATACTACTTATACTACTACAACAACAACAACAACTACTCCTACAACTGCTACTACAACTGCTTCTGCGAATACTATTACTGCTACTACTAATACAACAACAACTACTACCACTTCTTCTACTACTACTACTCCTACTACTACTACTACTACTACTACTACTACTACTACTACTACTACTACTACTACTTCTACTACTACTACTACTATGACTATTACTACTTACACTACTGCTACTAATATGCAACTAGTGCAACTACATCTATTACAACCACTACAACTCTTACTCCTTTTACTATTACTACTACTACTACTTTTGCTCGAGCTCTTACTACTACTACTACTACTGCTCTAGCTTCTATTACTACTAATACTACAGTTGTCGTCGCTATTACTGCTATGGCTGCTGCTACTACTACTACCACAACTGCTTCTACTAATATTATTATTGTCGCCGCTGCAGCAACTACTACTACTACTCTTACTACATCACCCACTTCTACTACTATTGCTGCTTCTTCTACCACATGACTAGTACTACTGCTATTATGACCACTTCTACTGCCGCTGCTGCTATCGTTAATACTACAACTAGTACTACTATTGTTGCTACTATTGCTAATACTATTACTACTACTACTTCTACTACTCCTACTACAATTGTCACTACTACTACAACTGCTGCTGCTACTAGTACTACACTACTATTACTACTACTACAACTACTTCTGTCACCGCTGCTACTTTTGCTCTTGCTATTATTGTTGTTGCTGCCATAACTACAACTACCACTACTTCACCTATTTCAACTATTATTGCTACTACCATTACACTACTAATGCTACTACATCTACTACAATAACTAATAGTACTACTGGTATTACTTTTGCTGCTACTATTACCGCTTCAACTAGTGCTACTATAGCTACAGCTATTACTACTACTACTACAACTACTACCACCACTACTACTACTGCTGCTACCACTACTACTGCTACTACTACTACTACTAGTGCTACTGCTACTGCAACAACTACTATCATTACAACTATGGCTACGACTACTACTACTACTACTACTACTACTACTGCTAGTACTACTACTACTATTGCAATTGCTACAACTGTTGCTCCTACTGCTACAACTACTACTACATCCTCTACTACTACGACTATTGCGGCTGTTTTATTTGCAGCTACAGCTTCTACTGCTGCTACTACTATACTATTACTAGTACTCCTGCCGCTGCAACTGCGACTCTAGTAGCTACTACTACTAATACTATTTCTGCTTCTACTTCTAGTGCTACTACTACCCCAACTAGTACTACTACTACTACAACAGCAATAACAACAACAACTACCACTACAACCGCAACTACAACCACAGCTACTACCGCTACTACCACTACAACTATCACAAGAAGTACTACTACTACTACTACTACTACGACTACTACTACTACTATTCCTGCTACTACTACTACTAATACTAGTACTACTACTACTAGTACTACTACTACTACTACTACTACTAATACAACTACTATTGCTAAAACAATTACTACTAATACTACAACTACAATCATTACTATGACTTCTACTACTACTCCTTCTTATATTACCACAACTACTACTACTTATACTCCTCCTACTTCTACTCTTACTACTATTACTACTACTACTACTACTACTACTACTACTACTACTACTCATCCTCCTCCAGCTAGTACTACCATTAATACTACAACTACTACTACTTCTATTGTTACTACTACTATTACTACTGGCAATACGACTGCTACTACAACTAGTACTACCACTACTACTACTATTAGTGCCACTACTACTCCTACAGCTGCTGCTGCTGCTGCTGCTACTACTACTACTACTACTACTACTACTACGACTACGACTACGACTACGACTACCACTCCTAATACTACTATTACTATTACTACGACTATTAGTACTACTACTGCTACTATTACTACTACAGCTACTACTCCTGCTCCAACTACTACAACTACTACTACCACTACTGCTACTACTACTACTACTACTTCTACGACTTCTACCACTACTTCGACTGCTAACAACTACAACTACTACTACTATTACTACTACTACTACTACTTCACCTAAAACTACTTCTACTGCTACTACTTCTACTACTATGACTGCATCTACTACTACTACTCCAGCTACTTTAACTATTACTACTACCACTACAGCTTTTGCTACTGTTACTACACCTACTATTCATTCTACCACTTTTATTACTATTACTTCTACTACTACTACTACTACTACTATTACTATTATTTTTAGTCCAAATATTACTGCTACTAATTCTACTATTATAACTATTACTACTACTACAACTATTACAACAAGAACTTCTACTACTACTACTTATTTTACCACTACTACTGCTACAACTATTGCAACTTCTACTACAACTGGTTATGCTATACCTACTACAAAAACTACTACTATAGTTGTTATTGATGCTTCTACTACTGCTGCTGCTGCTACTACTACAACTACAACAACAACAACTACTACTACTACTACTTTTTCTACTATGACTACTCCCACTACTACTACTATACTACTCCTACTAGCACTACTTTGACTACAACAACTCCTACTCCAACTCCTACCCCTACTACTCTGAATGCAATAACTATGACTACACCTACTACTGCTGCTGCTACTGTCCGTGCTACTATTTGTACTACTACTATTACTATTGTTACTACTATAACTACTACTACTCCTTTTGCTACTACTACTGTAGCTGCTCCTCTTCTGTTGCTACTACTACTACTACTACTTCGATTACTAGTACAACAACCATTACTACTAATGCTACTACTACTACTAATACTACTATTACTAAAACTACTACTACTAATACTACTGTGGCTATTGCAACGGCTAATACTGCTGCTGCTACTCTTACTACCACCACTACTACTAATCCTCTAGCTATAACTACTGTTTCATCTGCTACTACTTCTACTACCACTACAAATCTTGCTACTACTAATTCTACTAATACTACAACTACTACTACTACTACTACTACTACTACTACTACTACTACTAATGCTACTACTTTTGCTACTGCTACTGGTACTAATAATACCACTACCACTTCTTGTACTATGACTACTACTACTGCTCCAATTTCTCCTACTAGTATTATCACAGCTGCTATTGCTACAACTACTAATGCCGCTCCTGCTGGTACTTGTACTACTACTACTACTTCTACTATTACTACTACTTGTACGAGCACGACCACTACTACTTCTACTGTCACAACTACTACTGCTACTACTACTACTACGATGACTACTACTACTACTGCCACTACTACTTCTGCTACTACTACATCTAATGCTATTGATGCTACTACTTAGACTACTATAATAACCATAACTACTACAACTATGACTACTACACTACAACTACCACTTCTACTACTGTTGTTGCTACTACTACTACTACTCCTGCTCCTCCTCCTGCTACTACCACTACTAATACTGCTACTTATGCTACTCCTATTTCGACTATTACTACTACTACTACTACTTCTGGTACTACTACTACAACTTCTACAATTACTCGTACCATATCTACCACTATTACTACTACTACAACAACAACAACTACTTCTAGTACTACAAGTACTACTACCACTTCTTCTACTACTACCACTACTACTACTAATGCTACTGCTACTAGTACTACAACTACTATAGATTTGACTACTACTAATACCACTACGATGACTCCTACTCCAACTACTACTACTACCAATACAACTACTACTACTAGCCCTACTCCTACAGGTACTACTCCAACTACTACT
Source organism: Trichopus zeylanicus subsp. travancoricus (assembly GCA_005019695.1). Taxonomy (NCBI): domain Eukaryota; kingdom Viridiplantae; phylum Streptophyta; class Magnoliopsida; order Dioscoreales; family Dioscoreaceae; genus Trichopus; species Trichopus zeylanicus. The sequence goes on from RXID01016994.1 coordinate 26,954, forward strand.
ACAGCTATTGCTACTGCTAACTACTGCTACTATGACTACAACTACTACTACAATAATAACTATTACTACTACTACTACTACTACTAATTCTATTACCATAACTACTACTCCTACTCCTTTTACTATTACCACTACTACTACTACTGCTCCAACTCCTACTACTACTACTATTACAATAACTACTACTACTACTCCAACTTCTATTATTACTACTACTATTGTTGTTCCCGCTGCTACTAATGCTATTATTGTCACTGCTACAACAACTACTACTACTCCTACTACTTCACCTACTACTACTACTGTTGCTACTAATACTACTTCTTCTTCTACTACTATGACTACTACCAATACTACTACCACTACTACTACAACTAATACTACCACTACTGCTACTGCTGGTACGGCTGCTACTACTACTACTACTACTACTATTGTTGCTACTATTGCTAATACTACTACTACTACTCCTACTACTACTGTTACTACTACTACAACTAGTGCTACTACTAGTATTATACTGCTATTGCTACTAGTACTACTACTTCTACTACTTCTGTTGTTGCCATTGTTGCTCCAAATGTTATTACTGAGGCTATTACTACTACACCTACCACTGCTTTACCTACAATAACTATTATTTCCACTACTACTACTACACCACTAATGCTACAGTATCAACTACTACCACTACTAGTACTATGGGTATTGCTTTTGCTGCCACAACTACTGCTATTGCTATTACACTACTACTACTACTGCTACAGCTGCTGATGCTGCTGATGCTACTGCTACTGCTACAACTGCTATTGCTACTATTGCTTCAGCTACTACTAGAACTATTATAGCTACTATTGCAACTACAAGTGCTACTGCCACTACTATTGCTACTTCTACTCCTACTAATACTATTACTGCTGCAACTATTACTACTACAACTACTACTACTTCTACTACTGCTACTGCTACTACTACTATTATTATGGGAGAAGTAGTAGTAGTAGTTGTAATTATAGTAGTAGTGATAGCAATAGTAGTATAATTAGGAGGAGTAGTAGTAGTAATAGTAGTAGTAGCAAAAGCTCTAGCACTAATAGTAGTTATAGTGGAAGTAGTAGCAGTAGTACCATTAGTTGTAGCAGAAGTAGTTGTAGCAGATGTAGTAGTAGAAGTAGTAGTGGAAGTAGTAGTTGTGCAGTTGTGGTAGCAGTACTAGAAGTAGTAGAAGTAGAAGGAGAAGTAGAACTAGTAGTAGTAGTAATAATTATAGCAGGAAAAGTAGCAGGAGTAGTAGTAGTAGTAGAAGTAGGAGTAGTACTAGTAGTAGTAGTAGGAGTTGTTATAGTAGTTGTAGCAGCAGTAGCAGTA
>RXID01016995.1:0-23738 GCA_005019695.1 Trichopus zeylanicus subsp. travancoricus
AAAACACTTTGAAAGAAAAAAAATACGTAGAGAAAAGTTTTTGGCATATATATATTTCTTAAAAACTAAAATGGAAGACTCAATCTGAAATTTTTAATTATCGCATATGTACACCTTTAGAGAACGAAATGCATATTTAAAAGAAAATTTTTATGTTTTTTTGTAGTTGAAGGGATTTTGTCTACTTTCCTGAAGTTTGAGTGTTCTTTTAAGATTTCCATGCTTTTATGGACTTTGGGAGGGTTTTTGGTGATTTTTTAACCAATTCTCTACATTTTGTGCAAAATTAATGAATTTTGAAATATTTTTTTTCATGTTTTTGAGATCTCAAGGGATTTTTTATACTTTATTATATTTTTATGGAATTTTATGATTTTCTATACGGTCGTAATATTTCTATGCTTTTTTTTCCTCATTCAAAGATTCTAATTTCCTTGGGTGCCGCTTAAAAAATTTCAAACATGCTTCGAAAACTTACTTACAAAATGAAAATTCATCTTTCACCTCATAACGTAAAAAATTCGAAAGAAGTCAAGTATTTTAAAAACATATTTGTCCTCAGAATCTTAAAAAATTAAATCGCTGATTCGATTATAAAAACTCCAATTTTTACATATATGACTCCTAAAAAAAAAATTTTCATATTTAACCTTAAAGGGCTAAATTTTCGCATATATACCGCTTTGAAAAAAGAAAATTAACCAGAAAAATATTTTTGACATATATACCTCTTAAAAACGGAAATTGAAGACTCAATTTCAAAAACTTAATAATCGCATATATACCCCTTTAGAGCATGCGATGAATATTCAAAACATAATTTTTCTGAACTTTTTATAGTTTCTGGGATTTTTTATATTTTCATGAAGTTTAAGGGGGTTTTTTGGGATTTCTCTAATTTCACGGAGTTTTAACCTCGTAATGTGGCAAGCTCAAACGAAGTGAAGTTTCTTTAAAACTTATTTTGCGCTTTTACGAATTATATGTAATTTTTGCATATTTAATAAATTTTGTATTTTTTTTACGTTCCGTGGTTGTTTTTAAGTTTTTGAACTTTCGAGGGAGGGTTTTTCTATACCTTTATATTTTTACGGAATTTTGTGGTTTTCTACGCTTTGAAAAATTTTCTGTGATTTTTTGCCTCATTTGAAAATTTCAGTTTACTCGTGTGCACCTCTTAAAAAAATTCAAACCTTCTTGGAAAACCTATCTGAAAAATGAAAATACATACTAACCTCGTAAGGTAAAAAAGTCGAAAGCAATAAAGTACTGCAAAAAATTATTTTGCCTCAGAACTGAGAAAATGAAATCGCATATTCAATAAAAAAGCACTGATTTTCACATATATGCCTCTTTCAAAAATAAAATTTCATATTTAACCTGAAAGAACTTAATTTTCTTATATAGAACACTTTGAAAGAAGAAAAATACGTAGAGAAAAGTTTTTGGCATATATATATTTCTTAAAAACTAAAATGGAAGACTCAATCTGAAATTTTTAGAGAACGAAATGCACATTTAAAAGAGAATTTTTATGTTTTTTTGTAGTTTAAGGGATTTTGTCTACTTTCATGGAGATTGAGGGTTCTTTTAAGATTTCCATGATTTTATGGACTTTGGGAGGGTTTTTGGTGATATTTTCTATTTTCACCAATTCTCTACATTTTTTGCAAAATTAATGAATTTTGAAATATTTTTTTTCATGTTTTTGAGATCTCAAGGGAGTCTTTTTATACTTTATTATATTTTTATGGAATTTTATGATTTTCTATACGGTCGTAATATTTCTATGCTTTTTTTTCCTCATTCAAAGATTCTAATTTCCTTGGGTGCCGCTTAAAAAATTTCAAACATGCCTCGAAAACTTACTTACAAAATGAAAATTCATATTTCACCTCATAACGTAAAAAATTCGAAAGAAGTCAAGTATTTTAAAAACATATTTGTCCTCAGAATCTTAAAAAATTAAATCGCTGATTCGATTATAAAACTCCAATTTTTACATATATGACTCCTAAAAAAATAAAATTTCATATTTAACCTTAAAGGGCTAAATTTTCGCATATATACCGCTTTGAAAAAAGAAAATTAACCAGAAAAATATTTTTGACATATATACCTCTTAAAAACGGAAATTGAAGACTCAATTTCAAAAACTTAATAATCGCATATATACCCCTTTAGAGCATGCGATGAATATTCAAAACATAATTTTTCTGAACTTTTTATAGTTTCTGCGATTTTTTATATTTTCATGAAGTTTAAGGGGTTTTTTGGGATTTCTCTAATTTCACGGAGTTTTAACCTCGTAATGTGGCAAGCTCAAACGAAGTGAAGTTTCTTTAAAACTTATTTTGCGCTTTTACGAATTATACGTAATTTTTGCATATTTAATAAATTTTGTATTTTTTTTACGTCCGTGGGTTGTTTTAAGTTTTTGAAACTTTCGAGGGAGGGTTTCTCTATACCTTTATATTTTACTGAATTTTTGTGGTTTTATGGACTTTGGGAGGGTTTTTGGTGATATTTTCTATTTTCACCAATTCTCTACATTTTTTGCAAAATTAATGAATTTTGAAATATTTTTTTCATGTTTTTGAGATCTCAAGGGAGTCTTTTTATACTTTATTATATTTTTATGGAATTTTATGATTTTCTATACGGTCATAATATTTCTATGCTTTTTTTCCCTCATTCAAAGATTCTAATTTCCTTGGGTGCCGCTTAAAAGATTTCAAACATGCCTCGAAAACTTACTTACAAAATGAAAATTCATATTTCACCTCATAACGTAAAAAATTCGAAAGAAGTCAAGTATTTTAAAAACATTTTTATCCTCTGAATCTTAAAAAATTAAATCGCTGATTCGATTATAAAAACTCCAATTTTTACATATATGACTCCTAAAAAAAAAAATTTCATATTTAACCTTAAAGGGCTAAATTTTCGCATATATACCGCTTTGAAAAAAGAAAATTAACCAGAAAAATATTTTTGACATATATACCTCTTAAAAACGGAAATTAAAGACTCAATTTCAAAAACTAAATTATCGCATATATACCCCTTTAGAGCATGCGATGAATATTCAAAACATAATTTTTCTGAACTTTTTATAGTTTTTGGGATTTTTTATATTTTCATGAAGTTTAAGTGGGTTTTTTGGGATTTCTCTAATTTCACGGAGTTTTAACCTCGTAATGTGGCAAGCTCAAACGAAGTGAAGTTTCTTTAAAACTTATTTTGCGCTTTTACGAATTATATGTAATTTTTGCATATTTAATAAATTTTGTATTTTTTTTACGTTCCGTGGTTGTTTTTAAGTTTTTGAACATTCGAGGGAGGGTTTCTCTATACCTTTATATTTTTACGGAATTTTGTGGTTTTATGGACTTTGGGAGGGTTTTTGGTGATATTTTCTATTTTCACCAATTCTCTACATTTTTTGCAAAATTAATGAATTTTGAAATATTTTTTTTCATGTTTTTGAGATCTCAAGGGAGTCTTTTTATACTTTATTATATTTGTATGGAATTTTATGATTTTCTATACGGTCATAATATTTCTATGCTTTTTTCTCCTCATTCAAAGATTCTAATTTCCTTGGGTGCCGCTTAAAAAATTTCAAACATGCTTCGAACACTTACTTACAAAATGAAAATTCGTATTTCACCTCATAACGTAAAAAATTCGAAAGAAGTCAAGTATTTTAAAAACATATTTGTCCTCAGAATCTTAAAACATTAAATCGCTGATTGGATTATAAAACTCCAATTTTTAATATATGACCCCAAAAAAAAATAAAATTTCCTATTTAACCTAAAGGGCTAAATTTTCGCATATATACGCTTGGACAAAAGAAAAATTAACCAGAAACTATTTTTGATCATTCTCTATCTAAAAACGGAAATGACGACTCACATTCACAAAACTTAATTATCGCGTATATACCCTTTAGAGCATGCGATGAATATTCAAAACATAATTTTTCTAAACTTTTTATAGTTTCTGGGATTTTTTATATTTTCATGAAGTTTAAGGGGTTTTTTTGGGATTTCTCTAATTTCACGGAGTTTTAACCTCGTAATGTGTCAAGTTCAAACGAAGTGAAGTTTCTTTAAAACTTATTTGGGCGCTTTTACGGAATATATGTAATTTTTGCATAGTTTAATAATTTTGTATTTTTTTTACGTTCGATGGTTGTTTTTAAGTTTTTGAACTTTCGAGGGGGGGTTTTTATATAGCTTTATACTTTTACGGAATTCGTGGTTTTCTACGCTTTGAAAAATTTTCTGTGATTTTTTGCCTCATTTGAAAATTTCAGTTTACTCGTGTGCAGCTCTTAAAAAAATTCAAACCTTCCTGGAAAACCTATCTGAAGAATGAAAATACATACTAACCTCGTAAGGTAAAAAAGTCGAAATCAATAAAGTACTGCAAAAAATTATTTTGCCTCAGAACTGAGAAAATGAAATCGCATATTCAATAAAAAAGCACTGATTTTCACATATATGCCTCTTTCAAAAATAAAATTTCATATTTAACCTGAAAGAACTTAATTTTCTTATATAGAACACTTTGAAAGAAGAAAAATACGTAGAAAAAGTTTTTGGCATATATATATTTCTTAAAAACTAAAATGGAAGACTCAATCTGAAATTTTTAGAGAACGAAATGCATATTTAAAAGAGAATTTTTATGTTTTTTTGTAGTTTAAGGGATTTTGTCTACTTTCATGGAGATTGAGGGTTCTTTTAAGATTTCCATGATTTTATGGACTTTGGGAGGGTTTTTGGTGATATTTTCTATTTTTACCAATTCTCTACATTTTTTGCAAAATTAATGAATTTTGAAATATTTTTTTTCATGTTTTTGAGATCTCAAGGGAGTCTTTTTATACTTTATTATATTTTTATGGAATTTTATGATTTTCTATACGGTCATAATATTTCTATGCTTTTTTTTCCTCATTCAAAGATTCTAATTTCCTTGGGTGCCGCTTAAAAAATTTCAAACATGCTTCGAAAACTTACTTACAAAATGAAAATTCATATTTCACCTCATAACGTAAAAAATTCGAAAGAAGTCAAGTATTTTAAAAACATATTTGTCCTCAGAATCTTATTAAATTAAATCGCTGATTCGATTATAAAACTCCAATTTTTACATATATGACTCCTAAAAAAATAAAATTTCATATTTAGCCTTGAAGGGCTAAATTTTCGCATATATAACGCTCTGAAAACAGAAAATTAACCAGAAAAATATTTCTGACATATATACCTCTTAAAAACGGAAATTGAAGACTCAATTTCAAAAACTTAATTATCGCGTATATACCCCTTTAGAGCATGCGATGAATATTCAAAACATAATTTTTCTGAACTTTGTATAGTTTCTGGGATTTTTTATATTTTCATGAAGTTTAAGGGGGTTTTCTGGGATTTCTCTAATTTCACGGAGTTTTAACCTCGTAATGTGGCAAGTTTAAAAGAAGTGAAGTTTCTTTAAAACTTATTTTGCGCTTTTACGAATTATATGAAATTTTTGCATATTTAATAAATTTTGTATTTTTTTTACGTTCGATGGTTGTTTTTAAGTTTTTGAACTTTCGAGGGGGGGTTTTTATATACATTTATATTTTTACGTAATTTTGTGGTTTTCTACGCTTTGAAAAATTTTCTGTGATTTTTTGCCGCGTTTGAAAATTTCAGTTTACTTGTGTGCACCTCTTAAAAAAATTCAAACCTTCTTGGAAAACCTATCTGAAAAATGAAAATACATACTAACCTCGTAAGGTAAAAAAGTCGAAAGCAATAAAGTACTATAAAAAATTATTTTGCCTCAGAACTGAGAAAATGAAATCGCATATTCAATAAAAAAGCACTGATTTTCACATATATGCCTCTTTCAAAAATAAAATTTCATATTTAACCTCAAAGAACTTAATTTTCGTATATAAAACACGTTGAAAGAAGAGAAATACGTAGAGAAAAGTTTTTGGCATATATATATTTCTTAAAAACTAAAATGGAAGACTCAATCTGAAATTTTTTAATTATCGCATATGTACCCCTTTAGAGAACGAAATGCATATTTAAAAGAAAATTTTTAGGTTTTTTTGTAGTTGAAGGGTTTTCTCTACTTTCCAGAAGTTTGAGTGTTCTTTTAAGATTTCCATGATTCTATGGACTTTGGGAGGGTTTTTGGTGTTATTTTCTATTTTTACCAATTCTCTACATTTTTCTGCAAATTAATGAATTTTCAAATATTTTTTTTTCATGTTTTTGAGATTTCAATGGAGTTTTTTATACTTTATTATATTTTTATTGGAATTTTATGATTTTCTATACTGTCATAATATTTCTATGATTTTTTTGCTCATTCAAAGATTCTAATTTCCTTGCGGGCCACTTAAAAAAATTCAAACATGCTTGGAAAACATACTTACAAAATGAAAAATCAAATGCTTCTTTTCTTTTTTGTGTCTTTATTTTATTAGCCAGATCTCTTACTTTAGGAGGTTCCTGATAATTATTGGGGTTATTAACAACAGGAGTTTATGTCTATTAAAAGTCATATTTTTATAATACTTGATAATGTAAATTAAAATAAATTTTGATTTATAATTTGATATTCCTCGTCGGGGTTTTTGCTATCCTGACTTATCGATTTCAATCCCACAAGAGATATGCAGGCATTGCTTGCTATATTCGAGTTTATTGCATAGCAAACACAATTGTAGAAATTGTGAGCCTAGTGTAATGGCAAAGCAATATAGTGATGTCAAAATAGGCCTTTGGTTCATGGGCCAGCCTGGTCTAGTACGTTATGGGTTGTGCTTAGCACGGCCCGAAATCTATAGTAGCCGAGCAGTGCCTAGTGCCTTACCTGCGGCCCGCAGACCAGACACGATTCACAACATGATTGAGCTAGACACGATGCAGTTCTTTCCGGCCTGTGAATTTTTTTTTTAAATCAAAACCCAAATTGCAAGGTTATAAATATAAGGCTCTTTAAGGAAAGTATAAAGGTTGACCAGTCAAAAGGTGTTGTAAGACTACAAATACAATGGCTCCCTACGAAAGCAGGGAGTGGCTGTACATTTTAAAATTTTTAATTTTAAAAATATATAAATTTAAAAAATTTAATTATTAAAATATTTTTTATTTAAATATAATTATACAATAATAAAATAATTTTTAAAAAATTAAATATTTTAAATATTTTAATTTTTATGATTATTATTATTATTATTCGATTTTTTAGGTATTCACAAAATTTTATTATTTTTTTTTAAATTTTTTTTTACCAAGAATTGAACCCAAGTCCCTTGAATAAAAAACCAAAAAACTTAACCAACTATGCTATAACTCATTAATAATTATTTTATGATATATATATTTATTTATATATTTGTATATTTTTTAAAAAAAATGGGCCAAAGACAGCACAACCCATGGGTTTGTGAGCTGTGGGCCGTACCTAGCACCAAAATTTCCTCACATGCCATATCAGGCACGACTCGAAATAGTATCGACGGCCCACTCAAATGGACCATGTCAACCCGGCACGACCTCTTTAATACCCCTAAAGCAATATGTGTAGAATCTACCAATGTCATTATCTTTATCTTGTTTTCATTACTTTAAAGCCGGTCTTGTTTTTCTTATGTGCTTTCTATGACTTTGGTTTTATGACTGTTTGTCACTTTATAATCCACTAATGTCTTTTCCATATGACAACAGGAAAGGATGGAGTACATTGAGAGGGATGAGCAGGAATATACACTAGATGAAGAGGACAAAAAGGTTCAAGATGTTATTCTTAATCCAGATCCTTCAAGTCACAATATGCTGCTCAAAAAGTCTCTTTCATGTTTCTAGTTGAATTGTATTTTCTTAACTTTCCTATTTTGCCCAAGTCCAAGTTTTTTGTAGTTTAATTTTCTGATTTCTTAGCTAATGGCAGGAAGGATATTACAGGAATTGAGCATATTAAAGCCTATTACAATGATGTGGTGGCAACACATGTATGTGATTAGGTTCTCTTAATCATCAAAGACTTAAACTTGACATCTTGGTAGCTTTTTTGCTTTCATAAGCATATTAATGATCAGATGACCTAAATTATACATGTTCCTGCTTGTGCAAAATCTAATGTTTGTATTGTATTGAATTTTGCAGTCGATAGCAAAGGCAACTGGAGACTAGTTCTACAAGAGAAGCGCCTTCTAGAAAATCGACTGTCCTTACCCTTGCGACAAATCCTGTCATAACCATGTATTTGAAGATGGTGTTTCCTCAGCATAGCAATTACTATTTGATCCATCTATATCCTTCTCTATAATGTGTTGCTATTTAACTTTCCTCCCAAGACTGTTGTTGATGCAAGAGATCTCTGTATGAAATTTGTGCATGATCATCTTTGTTGTAAATTGAATGATGGATGGGAACATTGTGAATAAAATTTTTGATGGTGATAAAAAATGGATGACTCTGTTAGTCTTAATAAAATCTTGCAAGTGAATAAAATTGCTCATGAACTAGGTTGGTCCAGCGTAAGAGCAACATTGGTCCAGCTACAGCAACATTTTTGCAGTGTTGCCACTGTAGCAACATTACAATGATACAGTGCTACTGCAGCCCATTACTGTAGTGGCGCATTAGCTGTGCTATTGCTAGCACAGCAAAAAAATATTATTAACAATGCTAAATTTAATGCTGCAAAAAAAATATTATTTGCGGTGTTAAATTTAGCACCTCAAATATTTATGGCATTATTTAACATGGTGTTTTATTGGCATCATTAATAGCTTTATGGTGCTAAATTTAGTTAACGGTGTTAAAATAGTATCAAAAATACCTGTAATTATTATAGTGGCGCGTAAATTTGGTATAGCATTAACTCCTAGGGCTATTTCCAAGTCCTTTTTTAGATCCTTGTAAGGTGAGTAAACTTGATACTTCCATAATTAAGTGTAAGTAATTGTCTTGATAGAGATTATTTCAACATTGGAGAGGTTCAAGAATGAGATATTCAACTAGGTTCCTCATATCATGTTTTGGTCTATCCTATAACTCGAGGTATGAACCAAAATTTTCTAATTTGTAGTATACATGAAAATTTTATTTGTAATACTAATATATGATTTTTGTGAGAATTAAGAAGGTTTTGAGTATAGCATCCCTGCAACAAGGTGGTACTAGTGATAGCCAGACTAGTTCAAGGGAGACTTCTCCCACTTTCTAACTTACTTGAGTAAATTTTATATTGATCCTATTAGTACAAATGCATTTTCATCCTTTTTTGCTTATATAAATTCTTAATTTCCGATTGTATTCATTTATACCTATACGAAGGACCATCTAGGAGCTGATAACCAGGAGCAGGACAAGCAAACACAATCACAAAGTGATTTTTCTTTCTTTTTTGTATGGTTTGTATTGTATAATAACTTTATATTGTATGACAATTATAACAACTTATATTTCAATATGTATAAATTTTATTTATATTTTGGAGATTGTATATATATCAATAAGTTTATATTTTATGCATCAATAGTATCGTTTGTAAATATAGATATATTTAGCATGGTTGATGTTGCAAAAACAGAGTTTAGCTATGGTATTAAGTAATTGCAACACCTTTGGAAGCCATTAGCAGCACTAGTTGCAGCCATTAGTGGCACTAATGGTGAGCACCGCTAGTGGTAGAAATCATTAGCGATAGTAATCAATACGAATAGTAGTGTAAGTCATTAGCTCTGCTAATAATTTTTAGGAGCGTTAATTTCGTGTCATGAATATTCGTGATGGTACTTATCACGACACTTGAATAGCACCATAAATTAGCACTGATAAAACTTTTGTGGTGTTAATTTTACTTCTAACAATGCTATATTAGTGCCAAAAATAAAATAAATATTGTAGTGATTTTCAATTTCATTGCAACATGTTCTTTGTATTTCAAATAGAAAAAAGAATATATTATCTGTTACCTAGTTGACAACAAATCTTGATTGTTTTTCATTTTTGATGCTACTAATTTTGCCATCAAGAATCAACGTTTGGGCAGGATTCTGCATGCATGGCAAAGTAAGGATGGATTATATCCTATTTCTTCGAACTCTCTTCTTAGTTTAACACCTTTTCCACATGCTTTTATAAGCATCAAGGCAAATGGTGATGTTTGGCATTTGCCACTTGGACATTCACATTATAAGGTCACCTGTCAATTCGCTTGAAATAAGTCTATTATTGTTAATGGCACTTTCAAATAAATCACCATGTCCAAATTTGTTTAGTTAAAAAAATTTGAAATTACCATTTGGACTTTCTAATTCATGTTTTTCTCATTCTCGAATTAATTCAAGACTCATGTTGGATCCTTATTTGGTTTTAGTTTGACCTCTTAACATACTCTTATTGGGTTTGGTTGAACCCTTACTAGGTTTGAGTTTAATCCCTTAGTGAACCCTTATTAAATTTATGTTCCAACTCATGTTGGACTATTATTGGATTTGAGTTTGGTCTTTTAATGGATTTGAATTTAACCCATGGTGGACCCTTATTGGGTTTGGGTTCGATCCCTTAATAGGTTCAGGTTTAATTCATATTAGACTCTTATTAGATTTGGGTTCAACACAATTCTAGTTCAGGTTCAATCTTGTTCAAGTTTGACATGGTTTTGATTCAAGTTTGACCTAATTAGACCCCAATTAGGGTTTAGTCTTGAACCAGTTTGGTTTTAGTTTCTAGGCTAAGTTTTAATTTAGTTTGATTTCAATTCATAGTCAATTAAATTCAGCTTAATTTGATTATTTATTTGAGTCCTACTTATTCTATTCAATTTCAATTAAGCCATTTTGATATAATTTAGTTAAATGCGGTTGATTAGCTGAATTCACAGCCAAGACATGGGGTGTTTCTCACCCTTATACTCCCTAACAAAATAAACTCTCTGAGATAAAGCACAAACATATTGAAAAATTGGGACCTTCTTTATTGATCAATCATGCTTACCAAATCATATTGGGTTAAAACTTTTCAAACAAGTATTTATCTTATAAATCACTTACCTACTATAGTTCTTGAGGGCCTTTCTTCTTATGAAAATTATTTGCAAGGCACCTGGACTATTCTCATCTATTATCCATTTAGACATACCTGTGATCCATACATGATCTCTTACAACAATGATAAGCTTGAATCCAAGACTCGTCAATGTGTGCTTCTTGGTTATGGAGTGCAACACAAGAGATACTAATGTCTTAATACAACTAATGGAAACATTTACTTATCCCTCCATATTATCTTTGATGAAACACTATTTCCCTTTGTAGGCATCTATTCTTCTCCACCTCCATCATCTTCACCTCCATTTATAGTCATACAGCAATTTCCTTTAGCTAGTCCAAACACCACACCAATATCTCAAAGTATTCAACAAAGTTCTAATTGAAGAATTGACATGGACTCCATGACAATACTATCATAAGCCTCTAAAACTATGCAAAGTTGCTTAATATCTATTCTGGAGCCACTAATCATACCTTAATGTACATAGTCCAAGATTCTGACCATCATATGATTACTTGCCTCAAGGCTAAAACTCGAAAAGCCAAAGCATGATATGAAACAAAACATCCACCACCTCCTTGTCATAATTCAATGCCATCATCCAACTCTCCATAATATCCCACTTGCTATTCTAAGGCTACAAAAAAAGTTATTGGTATGTAATGCTCTTCTTCACAATCAGACATGGATTCTTGTTTCTCTCAAAGAAGGTATGGACATTATTGGATACAAATGGATTTACAAGACCAAACAAAAATCTGATAACACTATTGAATAATATAAGGCGAGATTAGTTACTAAGGGTTTCCATCGACAACAAGGCATTGATTTTGATAAAAAAAAAACACTTTAAGTCCAATGGTAAAGGCTTCAAGAATTTGTTATCTTATCACTTGCATCCTGCTCTCATTGGCCTTTCTGACAACTTGACATTCAAAATGCACTATATGTCAAAAATATTTTCTTGGTTAATTTTTTTTTCAAAGTGGTATATATGCGAAAATTAAGCCCTTCAAGGTTCAATATGAAATTTTATTTTTTTTAGGAGTCATATATGTAAAAATTGGGGTTTTCTAATCGAATCAGGGATTTAATTTTTTTAGATTATGAGGATAAATATGTTTTTCAAAATACTTGACTTCTTTTGAATTTTTTACATTATGAGTTTAACTAGGAATTTTCATTTTGTAAGTAAGTTTTCCAAGCATGTTCGAATTTTTTTAAGTGGCACGCAAGGAAATTAGCATCTTTGAATGAGGAAAAAAATCATAGAAATATTATGACAGTATAGAAAATCTTAAAATTCCATAAAAATATAATAAAGTACAAAAAACTCCCTTGAAAGCTCAAAAACACGAAAAAAAAAATATTTTAAATTCGTTAATTTTGCAAAAAAAATGTAGAGAATTGGTAAAAATAAAAAATATCACCGAAAACCCTCCCAAAGTCCATAAAATCATGGAAATCTTAAAAGAACCCTCAAACTTCATGAAAGCAGAAAAAATCCCTGAAACTACAAAGAAACATGAAAATTCTCTTTTAAATATGCATTTCGTTCTCTAAAGAGGTATATATGCGATAATTAAAATTTTTAGATTGAGTCTTCCATTTTAGTTTTTAAGAAATATAAATGCCAAAAACTTTTCTATACATAATTTTCTTCTTTCGAAGCGGTTTATATACGAAAATTAAGTTCTTTCAGGTTAAATATGAAATTTTATTTTTGAAAGAGACATATATGTGAAAATCGGTGCTTTTTTGCTGAATATGCGATTTCATTTTTTAAGTTATGAGGCAAAATAATTTTTTGCAGTACTTTATTGCTTTCGAATTTTTACCTTACGTATTTTCATTTTTCAGATAAGTTTTCCGAGCAAGTTTGAATTTTTTTAAGAGGTGTACGCAAGTAAACTGAAATTTTCAAATGAGGCAAAAAATCACAGAAAATTTTTCAAAGCACAGAAAACCATGAAATTCCCTAAAAATATAAAGATATATAAAAACCCTCCCTCGAAAGTTCAGAAACTTAAAACCAATCCTTGAACGTAAACAAAAAATACGAAATTCATTAAATATGCAAAAATGACAGATAATTCCTAAAAGCGCAAAATAAGTTTTGAAAATACTTCACTTCTTTTGAACTTGCCACATTACGAGGTTAAATATGTATTTTCAATTTTAAGGTACGTTTTCCAAGGAACTTTGAATTTTTTTTAAGTGGTATATGCAAATAAATTTAATTTTTAGAATCAAGAAAAAAATCAGAGAAAAATAATGAAATACGGAAAACCATAAAATTTTCTAAAAATATAAAAAAATTATGAAGAAATCTCCCTTGAAAGTTCGAAAATTGAGAAAAAAAATGCTTCAATGTAAATAAAATACAAGATACATTTAAATTTGCAAAAAAATGTTGAAAACAGGTGAAAGTACAAAAGATCATAGAAAAGCCTCTAAAACTTCGTGAAATTAGGGAAATCTCAAGAAACCCCTTAAACCTCATGAAAAATACAAAAAATACCAGAAACTATAAAATCTTGAAAACAATTATGTTTCGAATATGCATTTCATTCTCTAAAGGGGTATATGTGCAATAATTAAGATTTTGAAACTTCAGTTTTGAAGAGGTACATATGTCAACAATATTTTTCTGGTTAATTTTCTTTTTCCAAAGTGGTATATCTGCGAAAATTAAGCCCTTTATGGTTAAATATGAAATTTTATTTTTTTTTAGGAGTCATATATGTAAAAATCAGGGTTTTCTAATCGAATCAGCGATTTAATTTTTTAAGACTATGAGGATAAATATGTTTTTAAAATACTTGACTTATTTTGAATTTTTTACATTATGAGGTCAAATATGAATTTTCATTTCGTAAGTAAGTTTTCCAAGCAAGTTTGAATTTTTTTTTTAAGTGGCACGCAACGAAATTAGAATCTTTGAACGAGGAAAAAAATCATAGAAATATTATGACAGCATAGAAAATCATAAAATTCAATAAGAATATAATAAAGTATAAGAAACTCCCTTGAAAGCTCAAAAACACGAAAGAAATATTTAGAAATTCATTAATTTTGCAAAAAATGTAGAGAATTTGTAAAAATAGAAAATATCACCAAAAACCCTCCCAAAGTCCATAAAATCATGGAAATCTTCAAAGGACCCTCAAACTTCATGATAGTAGAAAAAATCCCTGAAACTGCAAAAAAACATAAAAATTCTCTTTTAAATATGCATTTCGTTCTCTAAAGGGGTATATATGCAATAATTAAAATTTTCAGATTGAGTCTTCCATTTTAGTTTCTAAGAGATATATAAAAATATAAATATATATAAAAACCCTCCTTCGAAAGTTCAAAAACTTAAAAACAACCCTTGAACGTAAGAAAAAATAAGAAATTTATTAAATATGCAAAATTTACAGATAATTCGTAAAAGCGCAAAATAAGTTTTAAAAATACTTTACTTCTTTTGAACTTGCCACACTACGAGGTTAAATATGTATTTTCAATTTTAAGGTATGTTTTCCTAGCAACTTTGAATTTTTTTATAGTGGTATATGCAAATAAATTAAATTTTTAGAATGGTGAAAAACATCAAGGAAAAATTATGAAAGTATGGAAAACCATAAAATTTTCTAAAAATATAAAAAATTATGAAGAAATCTCCCATGAAAGTTCGAAAATCGAGAAAAAAAAATGCTTCAATGTAAATAAAACACAGGATACATTAAATTTGCAAAAAATGTTGAAAACAAGTGAAAGTACAAAATATCATAGAAAAGCCTCTGAAACTCCGTGAAAATTGGGAAATCTCAGAAAACCCCTTAAAATTCATTAAAAATATAAGATATATAAAAACCCTCCCTCGAAAGTTCAGAAACTTAAAACCAATCCTTGAACGTAAAAAAAAAATACGAAATTCATTAAATATGCAAAAATTACAGATAATTCGTAAAAGCGCAAAATAAGTTTTAAAAATACTTCACTTCTTTTGAACTTGCCACATTACGAGGTTAAATATGTATTTTCAATTTTAAGGTACGTTTTCCAAGGAACTTTGAATTTTTTTTTAAGTGGTATATGCAAATAAATTTAATTTTTAGAATCAGGAAAAAAATCAGAGAAAAATAATGAAATACGGAAAACCATAAAATTTTCTAAAAATATAAAAAAATTATGAAGAAATCTCCCTTGAAAGTTCGAAAATTGAGAAAAAAAAAATGCTTCAATGTAAATAAAATACAAGATACATTTAAATTTGCAAAAAAATGTTGAAAATAGGTGAAAGTACAAAATATCATAGAAAAACCTCTAAAACTTCGTGAAATTAGGGAAATCTCAAGAAACCCCTTAAACCTCATGAAAAATACAAAAAATACCAGAAACTATAAAATCTTGAAAACAATTATGTTTCGAATATGCATTTCATCCTCTAAAGGGGTATATGTGCGATAATTAAGATTTTGAAACTTCAGTTTTGAAGAGGTACATATGTCAAAAATATTTTTCTGGTTAATTTTCTTTTTTCAAAGTGGTATATATGCGAAAATTTAGCCCTTTATGGTTAAATATGAAAATTTATTTTTTTAGGAGTCATATATGTAAAAATCAGGGTTTTCTAATCGAATCAGCGATTTAATTTGTTAAGATTATGAGGATAAATATGTTTTTAAAATACTTGACTTATTTTGAATTTTTTACATTATGAGGTCAAATATGAATTTTCATTTCGTAAGTAAGTTTTCCAAGCAAGTTTGAATTTTTTTTTAAGTGGCACGCAAGGAAATTAGAATCTTTGAACGAGGAAAAAAATCATAGAAATATTATGACAGCATAGAAAATCATAAAATTCCATAAGAATATAATAAAGTATAAGAAACTCCCTTGAAAGCTCAGAAACACGAAAGAAATATTTCGAAATTCATTAATTTTGCAGAAAATGTAGAGAATTGGTGAAAATAGAAAATATCACCAAAAACCCTCCCAAAGTCCATAAAATCATGGAAATCTTCAAAGGACCCTCAAACTTCATGATAGTAGAAAAAATCCCCGAAACTGCAAAAAAACATAAAAATTCTCTTTTAAATATGCATTTCGTTCTCTAAAGGGGTATATATGCAATAATTAAAATTTTCAGATCGAGTCTTCCATTTTAGTTTCTAAGAGATATATAAAAATATAAAGATATATAAAAACCCTCCCTCGAAAGTTCAAAAACTTAAAAACAACCCTTCAACGTAAAAAAAATAAGAAATTTATTAAATATGCAAAAATTACAGATAATTCGTAAAAGCGCAAAATAAGTTTTAAAAATACTTTACTTCTTTTGAACTTGCCACACTACGAGGTTAAATATGTATTTTCAATTTTAAGGTATGTTTTCCTAGCAACTTTGAATTTTTTTATAGTGGTATATGAAAATAAATTAAATTTTTAGAATGGTGAAAAACATCAGGGAAAAATTATGGAAGTATGGAAAACCGTAAAATTTTCTAAAAATATAAAAAATTATGAAGAAATCTCCCATGAAAGTTCGAAAATCGAGAAAAAAAATGCTTCAATGTGAATAAAACACAGGATACATTAAATTTGCAAAAAATGTTGAAAACAAGTGAAAGTACAAAATATCATAGAAAAGCCTCTGAAACTCCGTGAAATTTGGGAAATCTCAGAAAACCCCTCAAAATTCATTAAAAATATAAAAAATCCCAGAAACTATAAAAAGTTGAAAAAATTTATGTTTTGAATATGCATTTCATTCTCTAAAGGGGTATACGTGCTATAATTAAGATTTTGAAATCGAGTCTTCAATTTCAGTTTTTAAGAGGTATATATGTCAAAAATATTTTCCTGGTTAACTTTTTTTTCAAAGTGGTATGTATGCGAAAATTAAGCCCTTTAAGGTTAAATATGAAATTTTATTTTTTTTAGGAGTCATATATGTAAAAATTGGGGTTTTCTAATCGAATCAGGGATCTAATTTTTTCAGATTATGAGGATAAATATGTTTTTCAAAATACTTGACTTCGTTTGAATTTTTTACATTATGAGGTTAACTAGGAATTTTCATTTTGTAAGTAAGTTTTCCAAGCATGTTCGAATTTTTTTAAGTGGCATGCAAGGAAATTAGCATCTTTGAATGAGGAAAAAAATCATAGAAATATTATGACAGTATAGAAAATCTTAAAATTCCATAAAATATAATAAAGTATAAAAAACTCCCTTGAAAGCTCAAAAACACGAAAGAAATATTTCGAAATTCGTTAATTTTGCAAAAAAATGTAGAGAATTGGTAAAAATAAAAAATATCACCGAAAACCCTCCCAAAGTCCATAAACTCATGGAAATCTTAAAAGAACCCTCAAACTTCATGAAAGCAGAAAAAATCCCTGAAACTACAAAGAAACATGAAAATTCTCTTTTAGATATGCATTTCGTTCTCTAAAGAGGTATATATGCGATAATTAAAATTTTTAGATTGAGTCTTCCATTTTAGTTTTTAAGAAATATAAATGCCAAAAAATTTTCTATACATAATTTTCTTCTTTCGAAGCGGTTTATATACGAAAATTAAGTTCTTTCAGGTTAAATATGAAATTTTATTTTTGAAAGAGACATATATGTGAAAATCGGTGCTTTTTTGCTGAATATGCGATTTCATTTTTTAAGTTATGAGGCAAAATAATTTTTTGCAGTACTTTATTGCTTTCGAATTTTTACCTTACGTATTTTCATTTCTCAGATAAGTTTTCCGAGCAAGTTTGAATTTTTTTAAGAGGTGTACGCAAGTAAACTGAAATTTTCAAATGAGGCAAAAAATCACAGAAAATTTTTCAAAGCACAGAAAACCATGAAATTCCCTAAAAATATAAAGATATATAAAAACCCTCCCTCGAAAGTTCAGAAACTTAAAACCAATCCTTGAACGTAAACAAAAAATACGAAATTCATTAAATATGCAAAAATGACAGATAATTCCTAAAAGCGCAAAATAAGTTTTGAAAATACTTCACTTCTTTTGAACTTGCCACATTACGAGGTTAAATATGTATTTTCAATTTTAAGGTACGTTTTCCAAGGAACTTTGAATTTTTTTTAAGTGGTATATGCAAATAAATTTAATGTTTAGAATCAGGAAAAAAATCAGAGAAAAATAATGAAATACGGAAAACCATAAAATTTTCTAAAAAGATAAAAAAATTATGAAGAAATCTCCCTTGAAAGTTCGAAAATTGAGGAAAAAAAAATGCTTCAATGTAAATAAAATACAAGATACATTTAAATTTGCAAAAAAATGTTGAAAACAGGTGAAAGTACAAAATATCATAGAAAAGCCTCTAAAACTTCGTGAAATTAGGGAAATCTCAAGAAACCCCTTAATCCTCATGAAAAATACAAAAAATACCGGAAACTATAAAATCTTGAAAACAATTATGTTTTCGAGTATGCATTTCATTCTCCAAAGGGGTATATGTGCGATAACTAAGATTTTGAAACTTCAGTTTTGAAGAGGTACATATGTCAAAAATATTTTTCTGGTTAATTTTCTTTTTTCAAAGTGCTATATATGCGAAAATTAAGCCCTTTATGGTTAAATATGAAATTTTATTTTTTTAGGAGTCATATATGTAAAAATCAGGGTTTTCTAATCGAATCAGCGATTTAATTTGTTAAGATTATGAGGATAAATATGTTTTTAAAATACTTGACTTATTTTGAATTTTTTACATTATGAGGTCAAATATGAATTTTCATTTCGTAAGGAGGAACCGTGCCTTCGTCCCTCAGGGCAGTGTCCTTGAGCAAATCCCTTGTGACCGCAAGAGGTGACGTCAAATATAACACATATTTTGCCCGAGCAAGTTTGAATTTTTTTTAAGTGGCACGCAAGGAAATTAGAATCTTTGAACGAGGAAAAAAATCATAGAAATATTATGACAGCATAGAAAATCATAAAATTCCATAAGAATATAATAAAGTATAAGAAACTCCCTTGAAAGCTCAGAAACACGAAAGAAATATTTCGAAATTCATTAATTTTGCAGAAAATGTAGAGAATTGGTGAAAATAGAAAATATCACCAAAAACCCTCCCAAAGTCCATAAAATCATGGAAATCTTCAAAGGACCCTCAAACTTCATGATAGTAGAAAAAATCCCTGAAACTGCAAAAAAACATAAAAATTCTCTTTTAAATATGCATTTCGTTCTCTAAAGGGGTATATATGCAATAATTAAAATTTTCAGATCGAGTCTTCCATTTTAGTTTCTAAGAGATATATAAAAATATAAAGATATATAAAAACCCTCCCTCGAAAGTTCAAAAACTTAAAAACAACCCTTGAACGTAAAAAAAAAAATAAGAAATTTATTAAATATGCAAAAATTACAGATAATTCGTAAAAGCGCAAAATAAGTTTTAAAAATACTTCACTTCCTTTGAACTTGCCACACTACGAGGTTAAATATGTATTTTCAGTTTTAAGGTACGTTTTCCAAGGAACTTTGAAATTTTTTAAGTGGTATATGCAAATAAATTAAATTTTTAGAATGGTGAAAAAAATCAGGGAAAAATTATGAAAGTATGGAAAACCATAAAATTTTCTAAAAATATAAAAAATTATGAAGAAATCTCCCATGAAAGTTCGAAAATCGAGAAAAAAAATGCTTCAATGTAAATAAAACACAGGATACATTAAATTTGCAAAAAATGTTGAAAACAAGTGAAAGTACAAAATATCATAGAAAAGCCTCTGAACCTCCGTGAAATTTGGGAAATCTCAGAAAACCCCTCAAAATTCATTAAAAATATAAAAAATCCCAGAAACTATAAAAAGTTGAAAAAATTTATGTTTTGAATATGTATTTCATTCTCTAAAGGGGTATACGTGCTATAATTAAGATTTTGAAATCGAGTCTTCAATTTCCGTTTTTAAGAGGTATATATGTCAAAAATATTTTCCTGGTTAACTTTTTTTCCAAAGTGGTATATATGCGAAAATTAAGCCCTTTAAGGTTAAATATGAAATTTTATTTTTTTTAGGAGTCATATATGTAAAAATTGGGGTTTTCTAATCGAATCAGGGATTTAATTTTTTTCAGATTATGAGGATAAATATGTTTTTCAAAGTACTTGACTTCTTTTGAATTTTTTACATTATGAGGTTAACTAGGAATTTTCATTTTGTAAGTAAGTTTTCCAAGCATGTTCGAATTTTTTTAAGTGGCACGCAAGGAAATTAGCATCTTTGAATGAGGAAAAAAATCATAGAAATATTATGACAGTATAGAAAATCTTAAAATTCCATAAAAATATAATAAAGTATAAAAACTCCCTTGAAAGCTCAAAAACACGAAAAAAATATTTTAAAATTCGTTAATTTTGCAAAAAAATGTAGAGAATTGGTAAAAATAAAAAAATATCACCGAAAACCCTCCCAAAGTCCATAAAATCATGGAAATCTTAAAAGAACCCTCAAACTTCATGAAAGCAGAAAAAAATCCCTGAAACTACAAAGAAACATAAAAATTCTCTTTTAAATGTGCATTTCGTTCTCTAAAGAGGTATATATGCGATAATTAAAATTTTTAGATTGAGTCTTCCATTTTAGTTTTTAAGAAATATAAATGCCAAAAACTTTTCTATACATAATTTTCTTCTTTCGAAGCGGTTTATATACGAAAATTAATTTCTTTCAGGTTAAATATGAAATTGTATTTTTGAAAGAGACATATATGTGAAAATCGGTGCTTTTTTGCTGAATATGCGATTTCATTTTTTAAGTTATGAGGCAAAATAATTTTTTGCAGTACTTTATTGCTTTCGAATTTTTACCTTACGTATTTTCATTTTTCAGATAAGTTTTCCGAGCAAGTTTGAATTTTTTTAAGAGGTGTACGCAAGTAAACTGAAATTTTCAAATGAGGCAAAAAATCACAGAAAATTTTTCAAAGCACAGAAAATCATGAAATTCCCTAAAAATATAAAGATATATAAAAACCCTCCCTCGAAAGTTCAGAAACTTAAAACCAACCCTTGAACGTAAAAAAAAAAAATACAAAATTCATTAAATATGCAAAAATCACAGATAATTCGTAAAAGCGCAAAATAAGTTTTAAAAATACTTCACTTCTTTTGAACTTGCCACATTACGAGGTTAAATATGTATTTTCAATTTTAAGGTACGTTTTCCAGGGAACTTTGAATTTTTTTTAAGTGGTATATGCAAATAAATTTAATTTTTAGAATCAGGAAAAAAATCAGAGAAAAATAATGAAATACGGAAAACCATAAAATTTTCTAAAAATATAAAAAATTATGAAGAAATCTCCCTTGAAAGTTCGAAAATTGAGAAAAAAAATGCTTCAATGTAAATAAAATACAAGATACATTTAAATTTGCAAAAAAATGTTGAAAACAGGTGAAAGTACAAAAGATCATCGAAAAGCCTCGAAAACTTCGTGAAATTAGGGAAATCTCAAGAAACCCCTTAAACCTCATGAAAAATACAAAAAATACCAGAAACTATAAAATCTTGAAAACAATTATGTTTCGAATATGCATTTCATTCTCTAAAGGGGTATATGTGCGATAATTAAGATTTTGAAACTTCAGTTTTGAAGAGGTACATATGTCAAAATTAATTTCCGGTTAATTTTCTTTTTTCAAAGTGCTATATATGCGAAAATTAAGCCCTTTATGGTTAAATATGAAATTTTATTTTTTTAGTAGTCATATATGTAAAAATCAGGGTCTTCTAATCGACTCAGCGATATAATTTTTTAAGATTATGAGGATAAATATGTTTTTCAAAATACTTGACTTATTTTGAATTTCTTACGTTATGAGGTCAAATATGAATTTTCATTTCGTAAGTAAGTTTTCCAAGAAAGTTCGAATTTTTTTTAAGTGGCACGCAAGGAAATTAGAATCTTTGAATGAGGAAAAAAAATCATAGAAATATTATGACAGCATAGAAAATCATAAAATTCCATAAGAATATAATAAAGCATAAGAAACTCCCTTGAAAGCTCAAAAACAGGAAAGAAATATTTCGAAATTCATTAATTTTGCAAAAAATGCAGAGAATTGGTAAAAATAGAAAATATCACCCAAAAACCCTCCCAGAGTCCATAAAATCATGGAAATCTTAAAAGGACCCTCCAACTTCATGATAGTAGAAAAAATCCCTGAAACTACAAAAAAACATAAAAATTCTCTTTTAAATATGCATTTCGTTCTCTAAAGGGGTATATATGCAATAATTAAAATTTTCAGATTGAGTCTTCCATTTTAGTTTCTAAGAGATATATAAAAATATAAAGATATATAAAAACCCTCCCTCGAAAGTTCGAAAACTTAAAAACAACCCTTGAACGTAAAAAAAATAAGAAATTTATTAAACACGCAAAAATTACAGATAATTCGTAAAAGCGCAAGATAAGTTTTAAAAATACTTTACTTCCTTTGAACTTGCCACACTACGAGGTTAAATATGTATTTTCAATTTTAAGGTATGTTTTCCTAGCAACTTTGAATTTTTTTATAGTGGTATATGCAAATAAATTAAATTTTTAGAATGGTGAAAAACATCAGGGAAAAATTATGGAAGTATGGAAAACCGTAAAATTTTCTAAAAATATAAAAAATTATGAAGAAATCTCCCATGAATGTTCGAAAATCGAGAAAAAAAATGCTTCAATGTAAATAAAACACAGGATACATTAAATTTGCAAAAAATGTTGAAAACAAGTGAAAGTACAAAATATCATAGAAAAGCCTCCGAAACTCCGTGAAATTTGGGAAATCTCAGAAAACCCCTCAAAATTCATTAAAAATATAAAAAATCCCAGAAACTATAAAAAGTTGAAAAAATTTATGTTTTGAATATGCATTTCATTCTCTAAAGGGGTAGACGTGCTATAATTAAGATTTTGAAATTGAGTCTTCAATTTCAGTTTTTAAGAGGTATATATGTCAAAAATATTTTCCTGGTTAATTTTTTTTTCAAAGTGGTATATATGCGAAAGTTAAGCCCTTCGAGGTTAAATATGAAATTTTATTTTTTTAGGAGTCATATATGTAAAAATTGGGGTTTTCTAATCGAATCAGGGATTTAATTTTTTCAGATTATGAGGATAAATATGTTTTTCAAAATACTTGACTTCGTTTGAATTTTTTACATTATGAGGTTAACTAGGAATTTTCATTTTGTAAGTAAGTTTTCCAAGCATGTTCGAATTTTTTTCAGTGGCACGCAAGGAAATTAGCATCTTTGAATGAGGAAAAAAATCATAGAAATATTATGACAGTATAGAAAATCTTAAAATTCCATAAAAATATAATAAAGTATAAAAAACTCCCTTGAAAGCTCAAAAACACGAAAGAAATATTTCAAAATTCGTTAATTTTGCAAAAAAATGTAGAGAATTGGTAAAAATAGAAAATATCACCGAAAACCCTCCCAAAGTCCATCAAATCATGGAAATCTTAAAAGAACCCTCAAACTTCATGATAGTAGAAAAAATCCCTGAAACTGCAAAAAAACATAAAAATTCTCTTTTAAATATGCATTTCGTTCTCTAAAGGGGTATATATGCAATAATTAAAATTTTCGGATTGAGTCTTCCATTTTAGTTTCTAAGAGATATA
>RXID01016996.1:0-22305 GCA_005019695.1 Trichopus zeylanicus subsp. travancoricus
GTTGTAGTAGTAGTGTACTAATAGCAGCAGCAGCTGCAGTAGTGCTAGAAGTAGTAGTAGTAGTAAAAATAGTAGTAGTAGCATTAGTTGGAGCAGCAGCAGTAGTAGTAGTGGTGGTAGTACTAGTAGTAGTACTAGCTATAGTAGAAGTTGCAGTAGTAGCATTAGTAGCAGTAGTAACAGTAGTTGAAATAGTAGTTGTATCAGCAGTAGCAGTAAAAGTAGTAGCAGTGGTAGTAGTAGAAGCAATTGTGGCAAAATTAGTGGCTGTAGTAGTGGAAGTAGTAGTAGTAGTAGTAGTAGTAATAGTACCAATAGCAGCAGCACTAGTAGCCGTAATAGTAGTAGCAATAGTACTAGTAGAAAAAGTTGAGTTGTAGCAGTCACCGTAGTAGTGGTAGTAGTAGTTGTAGAAGTTGTAGCAGTGGTAGTGGTAGTAGTCGGAGAAGTAGTAGTCGTTGTTGTAGCTGCAGCAATAGATGTAGAAGTAGTAGTAGTGGTTGTAGTAGTAGTAGTAGTTGTAGTAGTTGTAGTAGCTGTAGTAGCGGTAATAGTAATAGTTATTGTTGTAGTAGCAGCGGTAGAAGTAGTTGTAGCCATTGTAGTTGTGGCAGTAGTAGAGGTGAAGTAGTAGTAGTAGTACTAGTAGTAGTAGTTGGAGAAGAAGTAGTAGTAGTAGTAATAGTAGTAGTGAGAGAAGTAGTATTAGTAGTAGTAGAAGTAGTAGTTGCAGTAGCTGTAATACCAGTAGTAATAGTAGTACTAGTAACAATAGTAGCAGTAGTAGTAGTAATAGTGGCACTAGTATAAGTAGCTGTTGTTGTTGTCGTTGTTGTTGTTGTTGTAATAGTAGTAGTAGTTGTTGTAGTAGTAGTAGTTGCAGTAGTACTGGTTGTTGTAGTAGCTGTAGTAGTAGCAGTCGTTATAGTAGCAGCAGCTGTAGTAGTAGCAGTAGTAACAGTAGACGTAGTGTTAGCAGTAGCAGTTGTAGTAGTAGTGGTAGTTGAAGTAGTATTAGTTGTTGTTGTAGTAGTAGTAGTAGTAGTAGTAGTAGTAGTAGCAGTTGTAGTAGTAGAAGTAGTAAAAGTTGTTGTACTAGTGGTGTTAGTAGTAGTAGTAGTAGCGGTAGCAGTCAAAGTGATAATAGTGGTAGTAATAGCAGTAGCATCAGTAGAAGTTGTAGTCGTAATAGCAGCCACAGAAGTTGTTGTAGTGGAAGTAGTTGTAGTAGCAGCAGTGACAGCAGTAGTATGAGTTGTAGTACTAGTTGTATTAGTAGTAACATAAGAAGGGGTAGCAGCACCAACAGTAGTTTTGGTTGTTGTAGTAGCAGTACTTGTCGTGGTAACAGTAGTAGTAACAGTAGAAACAGCATTTGTAGTAGTAGTAGCATTAGGAGCCTGACTAGTAGCAATAGTAGTAGCATTAGTAGCAGTAGCGGTAGCGGTAGTAGTAGTAGTAGCCATAGCCGAAGTAGTAGCAATAGTAGTAGTAGTAGCAATAGCAGTAGTAGCAGTAGTAGCTGTAGTCGAAGTAGTGCTAGTAGTAGAGTAGCGATAGCAGTAGGAGTTGTAGTTCTAGTTGTAGTTGTAGTAGTAGTAGTTGTAATGTTAGTTTTAGTAGCAAAAGTAGTAGTAGTAGTAGCTGCAATAGTATTAGCTGAAGTAGTAGTAGCAATTGCAGCAGTAGTAGTAGTAATCGCGGTAGTAGTAGCTGTAGTAGTAGCACTTGGAGTGCTAGGCCTAGTAGTAGTAGTTCGAATATTAGACTTAGTAGTAGTAGTAGCAACCGCAACATCTACAATAGCAGCAGAAGAGGTAGTAGTAGTCGCAATAGTACTAGTTGTAGTAGAAGAAACAGTAGTAGTAGCAATAGAAGTCACAGTTGTCCGTGTAGTACATGTACTAGTACGAGTAGTAGTAGTAGTAGTAATAGTAGTATTACAAGCAATAGAAGTAGTAGTAGTAATAGTCATAGTAATAGTAGTAGTAGTTATAATACTAGTAACAGAAGTAGCAGTAGTAGTAGTTGCAGTAGGAGTAGTAATAGTAGTAGTAGAAGCAATTGTACTAGTAGTATAAGTACTAGTAGTAGAAGTAGTAGTAGTAGCAATAGTAGCAGTTGTTGTTATAACGGTGTAGTTGTAGTGGTATTAAAATGAGTAGTAGTTGTAGCAGTAGTAGCTGAAGCTGTTTGAGGAGTAGTAGTAGTAGCCATAGCAGAAGTAGTACTAACAATAGTAGTAGGTGTGGTAGTTGTAGTAATAATAGCAGTAATAGTATAAGTAGTAGTAGTAGAAGTAGTAGTAATTATAGTAGTAGTAGTAATATTAGCATTTGTAGGTGTAGTAATAATCGTAGTGGTAATAATAGTAGTAGTAATAGTAGTAGTAGTAATAGTAGTATTAGTAGTAGTGGTAGTAGTACGAATTATAGTAGTAGTAGTAGTAGTAGTAGTAATAGTAGTAGTAGTATGAGTATTAATAGTAGCAGTCATAGGAGCGAGGGCAGACTAGGAATAGTAGTTGTCGTAGGAGTAGGAGTAGGAATAGTAGTAGTCGTAGTAGTAGTAGTAGTAGCAGTAGTTCTTGTTGTAGTAGTCGCAGTAGGAGCAGTAGTAGTAATAATAGTAGTAGGAGTTGTAGTAGTAGTAAGACTAGTAGTTGTGGTAGTAGTATAAGTAGTAGTAGTAGTAGTAGTAGTAGTAGTAGTAGTAATAGTCGTAGTTGTAGTAGTAGTAGCAGTAGTTGTAGTAGTACCCATAATAGTTGTAATTAAAGTGATGTGATTACTAGGAGTGGCAGTTGGAGAAGTTGAACTAGTTGTAGTAGTAGTAGTAATAGAAGTAGTTGTTGCAGTAGTAGTAGTACTAGTAGTAGTAGTCGTCGTAGTAGTAGTAGAAGTAGTACTAGTATGTTGCGCTAAATATCGATGTCCACAACAATTCACAATGCAGAAGAAAAACAGAAAAGAAGAAAACATAGCACACAAGAGATATATATGTGGTTAAGACAATCTGGAGAATATTGTATTAATGAGAAGAGGAAGAGAAGATTTTAAGGATGGAGGCGAAACTCCAATATCACCAACTCTCACAAAAGAATAAGTAGCCTATTCGTCACAAGACGTCTTGAGAGTATTGATCTATGCCTCTCTCTTTCACTCTATATTGAAACCCTTACATTAATAGAGTATTTATAGATGTGGTCTAATTGTGTTTGAGTGAAAGTAGAAGGATGACTCAAATAAGACTCCTACTAATTTAAGTCTTCTAGTAGAAGATAAATCCAAAAAAGGATTAGGCCCACTAAATTACTTCCTAATATAATTAGGACTCTCCGAAAAATCCGAATTCGAGACACAATTAAGCGAACAATCTCAACCATAGCTCGAATCATCTTATTCTCTGAATTTGAATCTTCAATAGATGTCATTGCCATTGCCTCATGGGGCAGGATCAACAACCATGAACATTGATCAAGTCCAAACTGAGCTTGAATTTGTCAATCGGAATCACCTTCGTCAACATATTTGCAGGATTTCTGGAAGTATGAATCTATTGTAAAGAAATCTCGCCATCTTTAATAATGTCCAGATTAAAATGAAATCGGACATCTATATGCTTTAATCTGGCATGGTACATTTGGTTCTTCGCAAGGTGTATGGCGCTCTGACTATCGCAAAAAATAGGAAGTATATTTTGAGAAAAACCAACTTCACTTGCCAATCCTTTTAGCCATAGAGCTTCTTTGACGGCTTCTGTAGTTGCCATATACTCAGACTCAGTTGTAGATAATGCCACAGTTGACTATCAGGTACACCTCCAACTAATAGGTCCTCTACAAAGAGTGAAAAGATAATAAGTGAGGGATCGTCGTCGATCAAGGTCTCCAGCATAGTCTGGATCGACGTAGCCAATAAGTTTGGCCTCTTGAACTTTTGGTAATTTTACCAAATCCCAAGTATGGTTCTCTTGAAAGGAATCCATCTCTTCATTCATAGCAGCTTGCCACTGAGAAGAATTCTTATCCTGCATTACTTCTTTATAGGAAGAAGGATCACCATTATCAGTAACTAAAGCAAAAGCTACCATGTCTTCAAAACCATACCTTTCAGGTGGCTTTATGTTTCTTTGAGATCTTCGAAGTGGAGTCTTCTCAGAAATTTGATTCTTAGAATTTTCTTGAGAGTTGGGCATACCCTGAGTATCTTCTTCTGAAGGAACTACATGCTCCACCTTCACTTGCATTATATCACTGGGACCTTTCTTGAGAGATTTTAACATAACACTTTCATCAAATACTATGTCTCTCTCAATAATTACATTTGAAATGGTACGATCCCACAAACGATAGCCCTTAACACCTTTCGCATAATCCAGGAAAATACACTTTTTGGAACGTGCATCTAACTTATCCTTGATAATATGCATATAAGCAGAGCAACCAAAAATCTTTAAAGAAGAATAATTTGCAGGTTGACCAATCCATACCTCTTCAGGAGTCTTGTAATTAATGGTTATTTGAGGAGAGCAATATACAATTAAACATGTTGTATTCACTGCTTCTGCCCAAAAATTTTATCAAGATAGGCTGTACTGAGCATACTACGTGCTTTCTCCAACAAGGTTCTATTCATCCTTTCAGTCACACCATTTTGTTGAAATTTTCCTAGGATGGTAAAGTAGCATTTGATACCTTCATCTTCACAGAATTTGAGAAACTTTGTTCATTTGTATTCTCTGTCATTATCACTTGTGAGATATTTGATTTTTCTACTAGTCCTTTTTTTAACTAAAGTTTTCCACCGTTTGAAAATAGAAAACACTTCGGCTTTGTGATGCAACGCTTTTCTGGAAAAATCATCAACAAAATTGACAAAATAACAAGCACCAAATTTTGATGGAATAGGAGAGCACCACACATCAGAATGAATATAATCAATTAAGACTTTAGTGCAATGAGTACTAGTGTTAAACTTTACCTTGGACTGTTTACCATAGAGACAATGCTCGTAGAAATCCAATTTGCATGAGTTGAGGCCTTTTAGTAATTTTATTTTGTTGAGCTCACTTAAACCTTGCTCACTCATATGACCGAGATGCATATGCCATAAGTGGGTCATATTAGAAGAAGAAGCCTGAGAAATTGTTGCTCCACCTTCAATAGTTTTTCCTACTAACGCATACAAATTTCCATGCTTTAGGCTCTTCATTACTATCAATGAGCCTTTAACAACCTTAAGAACTCCACCTTCAGCAGAATACTTATAACCAGAAGAATCCAAAGCACCCAAAGAGATCAAATTTTTTTTCAAATTAGGAACATGTCTAACATCAGTAAGAGTCCTAATAATATTATCAAATATCTTAATTTTGATTGTTCCAATTCCAATAGTTTGCATGGATTGTTCTTACCCATCAAAACTAAACCACCATCATAGGACTTGTAGTCTTCAAACCAATCCTTATTAGGACACATGTGGTAAGAACAACAAGAATTAGAATTAATAGAGAGAACATTACCAAAATCATCATCAAAACTCCCTTCAACAACTGACAATTGTTCTGTGGTTTGATCTTTAGATTGAGATTCTCTTTTTTTCTTTGCTTTGAGCTTCCAACACTCTTTAATTACATGTCCCATCTTCTTATAATACCTACAATTTATTTCTTTGGATTTGGATCTAGAATGACCTGTCTTTGATCTTTCTTTGGTATGACCTCTGACAATCAATGCTTCTGAGTGTGACACGTCCCCTTCAATCTTTTCTAAATATTCATTAGATAGAAGGGCAGCAGAAATATTGTCAAATTTCAAATCCTTCCCATACATGAGAGTAATCTTTAGATTCTCAAGAGAAGGAGGTAAAGACGATAATAAAATAATTGCATTATCTTCATCTTCAATTTTAAGATCAATGCTTAACAATTGAGAGACTAGTTTATTGAAAACATTAAAATGATCAACTATATTCGTACCTTCTCTCATTCAAAAATTGAAGAGCTTCTATTTTAAATAAACTTGATTTGAGATAGACTTACTTATATATTGTTTCTCCAGCTTTTTTCATAACTGTAAAGGTGATGTTTCATCAAGAAATGGATAGAGTACCTCATCTGTGAGACTGAGGATAATGTTGCTATGCGCACTAGCCTTTTGATTTTCCCAGACACTTTCGGTAATATCTTCAGCCTTGACATCCTCCAATGTGTTTCTCAATCCTTGTTGAGTAAGAATTGCATGAACTCTTGCTTGCCAAATAGGAAATCCTTGCTTTCCATTGAATTTCTCTATATCGAACTTCAGAGAAGACATATTGAACCAAGCTCTAATACCACTTGTTGCGCTAAATATCGATGTCCACCACAGTTCACGATGTAGAAGAAGAACAGAAAAGAAGAAAAAAATTAGCACACAAGAGATATATATGTGGCAAAGACGATCCAAAGAATATTGTATTGATGAGAAAAGGAAGAGAAGGTTACAATGATGGAGACAAAACTCCAATATCAACAACTCTCACAAAAGACTAAATAGTCGAACCATCACAAGACGTCTTTAGAGTATTATACTATGTCTCTCTCTTTCACTCTATATTGAGACCCTTACATCAATAGAGTATTTATAGATGTGGCCGAACTGTGTTTGAGTAAAAGTAGAAGACTAACTC
The DNA here is from genome assembly GCA_005019695.1 of Trichopus zeylanicus subsp. travancoricus. NCBI lineage: Eukaryota > Viridiplantae > Streptophyta > Magnoliopsida > Dioscoreales > Dioscoreaceae > Trichopus > Trichopus zeylanicus. The sequence continues at coordinate 6,672 of RXID01016996.1, forward strand.
AAATAAAACTTCGACTAATTTAAGTCTTCTATTTGAAGATAAATCCAGATAAGGATTTGACCCACTAAATTACTTCCTAATATAATTAAGACTCTCTGGAAAATCCGGATTCGAGACACAATTAAGCCAATAGTAGTAGTACTAGTAGTAGTCATAGTTGTTGTAGTAATAGTAGTAGTAGCAGCAATAATAATAGTTAAAGTAATAGTAGTAGTAGTAGTAGTCGCAGTAGTAGAATTAGAAGTAGTAGTCATAGTAGTAGGAGTAGTAGTAGTAGTAGAAGTAGTAGAAATAGTAGAAGTGGAAGTAGTAGGAGCAGCAACAGTAAGAGTAGTAATAGTAGCAGTAGAAATAGTAGTAGTAGTAGAGGTAGTAGTAGTAGTAGTAGTGGTAGTTGTAGTAGTAGTAGTAGTTGTAGTAGTAGTAGTAGTAGAAGTAGTGGCAAGTATAGTAGTAGTAGTCATAGCAATTGTAGTAGAAGTAGTAATAGTAGTAGTAGTAGTAGTAGTAGTAGTAGTAACTGGAGTAGTAGCAACAGGAGTAGTTGAAGTAGTAGCAATAGTGGTAGTAGTAGTAATAGTAATAGTGGTAGTAGTAGTAGCAGTAGTAGTAATAGTAGGAGAAGTAGTAATAGGAATAGCAGTAGTAGTAATAGGAGTAGTAGTAGTAATAGTACTAGCAGTAATAGTAGCAGTAATAGAAGTAGTAGTAGTAGAAGTAGAAGTTATAGTAGTAGTAATACCAATAGTAGCAGTAGTAGTAGTTGTTGTTGTAGTAGTGGTAGTAGCAGCCCGAGTAGTAGTAGTAGTAGACGTTGTAGTAGTCCTAGTACTAGTAGCACCACAGTAGTAATAGCAATAGTCGCTACTACACCATTAGAAGTAGCAGCAGTAGCATTAGTACTAGTAGCAGCAGCTGCAGCAGTAGTGCTAGTAGTAGTAGTAGTAGTAGTAGTCGTAGTAGTTGTAGTTATAGTATTAGTAGTAATTGTAGTATTCATAGTATTAGTAGTAATAGTAGTAGTTGTACTTGGAGAAGTAGTAGTTGTTGTAGTTGTAGTAGGAGTAGCAGTAGGAGTAATAGTTATAATAGCAGTAGTAGCTGTAGTGGTAGCTGCAATAGTGGTAATAGTAGTATTAATAGTTGTCATAGTAGTAGTAGTAGTAGCAGTAGTTGCAGTAGCAATAATAGTAGTATTAATAGTAGTAGTCCTAGTAATAGTATTAGTAGTTGTAGTAGAAGTAGTAGTACTCGCGATAGTAGTAGTAGTAGTAATAGTAGTAGTAGTAGTACTACTACTAGTAGTAGCAGTAGTAGTAGTAGTAGTAATAGTAGTAGTAGTAGTAGTAGTAGTAATAGCAATAGTATTAGGAGCAGGAGTTGGAGTAAGAGTAGCACTAGGAGCAGTTGTACTAGTAGTAGGAGTAGTATCTGTAGGAGTAGTAGTAGTACTAGTAGTAGCAGCCGCAGCAGCAGCAGCAGCAATAGTAGTAGTAGCAGTAGTAGTACAATTACTAGTACTAGTACTAGTTGCAACATAAGTTGTAGCAGTCGTAGTAGCATAACTAGTAGTAGTAGTAGTAGTAGTTCCAGTGGTAGCCATAATATTAGCAGTAGTAGTAGTAACAACAGTAGTAGTAGTAGTAGTAATAGTAGTAGCAGTAGCAGTAGTAGCATAAGTTGCAGTAGTAATAGTAGTGGCAGTAGCACTAGTAGCCATAGTAGTAGTAGTAGTACCAGTGGTGGCCATACTAGCAGCAGTAGTTGCAGCAACGACAGTAATATTAGTAGTAGTAGTAGTAGTAGTAGTAGTAGTAGTTTTAGCAGAAGTAGTAGTGGTATAAGTAGTATTAGTAGTAGTTGTTGTAGCAGTAATAGAAGTAGTAGTAGTAGTAGTTATGGGAGTAGTGTAGTAGCAGTTGAAGTAGTTATTATAGTAGAGGTAGTAGTACTAGTAGTAGTCATAGTAAGGGTAGTAGCAACCGTAGCAGTAGTAGTAGTAAAAGTGATAGCAGTAGTAGTAGCAGGAGTAGTAGTAGTAGTTCATGTAGTAGTAGTTGTTGTAGTTGTGTAGTGGTAGTAATAGTAGTTGTAGTAGTAGAGGTGGTGGTAGTAATAGTAGTAGTAGTAGTAGTAGTAGTAGTAGTAGAAGTACTAGTAGTCATATTAGTAGTGGCAGTAGCAGTAGTAGTAGTAGAAGTAGTAGTAGCCGTAGTTGTAGTTGTAGTAGTAGAAGTAGGAGAAACAATAGTAGCAGTAGTAGTAGTCATAGTAGTAGTAGTAGTAGTTGAAGTAGTAGTAGAATGAGTAGTGGTGGTGGTGGTGGTGGTAGCAGTAGCAATAATAATAGTATTAGTATTTGAAGGAGTAGCACTAATAGTAGTAGTATTTATCGTAGTTGTAATTGTAGTTGTTGTAGTTGTAGTAGTAGTAGTTGTAGTAGTATTAGCCGTAGGAGTAGCAATAGTAGTAGTAGGAGTAGTAGTGGTAGTAGTATGAGTAGTAGTAGTAGTAGAAGAAGAAGTAGTATTAGTAGAAGAAATAGTAGTAGTACAAGTAGCAGTGGTGGTGGTAGTAGTAGTAGTAGCAGCAGCAGCAGCAGTAGTAGCAGCAGTAGTAGTAGCAGAAGTTGTAATAGTAGAAGTAGTTGTAGCAACAATAATAGTAGCAGTAGCAGTAGTCGTAGTAGTAATACCAACATTAGTAGCAGTAGTAGTAGTTTCAGTAGCAACAGTAGTAGTAGTAGTAGTCATTGTAGTAGTAATAGAAGCTGTAGCTATAGTAGTTATAGTTGGAGTCATTGTAGTAGTAGTCATAGCAGTTGTTGTTGTAGTAGTTGCAGTAGCTGCATCAGAAGCATCATTAGTCGCGGTAGTAGTCTTACTAGCAGTAGTCGTGGTAGTAGTAGTAGTAGTAGTAATAGTAGTAGTAGTAGCAGCAGAAGTCGTAGCAGTAGTACTAGAAGTTACAATAGATGCAGTACTCCTACTCCTACTCCAATTCCAACTGCAACTACTACTTCTACTATTATAATCCCCACAAGAACAACTACTTCTTCTACTATAACTCCTACTACTACCACTACCATGACTACTACTATTACTACTACTTCTACTAATAATAATAATACTATTCCTTCTACTATTACTACTGCTACAACTACTACTACTACAACTCCTACAGCTACTGATTTTCCTACTACAACAGCCAGTACTGGTACTACGATTACGACACCTACTACTACTACTATAACTACTACTGCTATCGCTACAACAACTACTACTATTGCTACTACTACTACCAATACAATTGCTACTACTACTACTGCTCCTACTACTAGTACAACTACTAATAAGAACACAAGTACTACTAACCTTAATACTGCTATTACTACTACTACTTCGACTACTACTCTGACTACTACTACTACTACTACTTTTACTACTCTTCCTACTCCTACTTCCACTACTGCTACTACTACTCCTCCTCCTACTACTACTGCTACTAGAACTACTCCCACCGCAACTGCCCCAACTCCAACCACTACTACTCCTATTACTACTCCATGTCCAACTCCAACAAATATAGCTACTAGTACTTCTACTAGCATAACTACTATTGTTGCTACTATTACCACTACTAATACAACAACTACTCCTATTGCTACTACTACCATAACTTCTACTACTACTACTACTACTAGTACTACGACTACTACTACTACTATTACTACTCATACAAATACTACTACTACTATTACTACTACTACTACTACTACTACTACTACTACTACTACTAGTACTATTACCATTACTACTTTTACTACTACTACTATTATTACAAATGCTACTACTGGTACTAGTACTACTACTACAAGTACAACAATTACTACTACTAATATAACTACTACTACAACTGCTGCTGCTACAACTCTTACAACTACTATAGCCATTACTACTACTGCAGCTATGGTTGCAACTACTACAAATACTACGGCTACTTCTGGAACAACCATTGCTACTACTACTACTCTTATTGCTACTACTACTGCTGCTGCTGCTGCTATTGCTACAACTACAACAACTATTGCTAGTACTACTACTACTACTACCGCTGCTGCCACTTGTACTACTACTACTGCTACTATTGTGGCTACCAATATTGCTAATACTTCTAGTACTAATACTACTACTGCTGCAGTTGTTGTTGTTGCTGCTACTGCTACTACTATTACTACTATTATTGTTGTTGTTGTTGTTGCTACCACTATGACTACTACATCCACTGCTACTGCATCTATTGCTACTAGACTGCTACTGCTTCTGCTGCTGCTACTACTACTGCTACAATGATGATTACAACTAATGATGCTACTAATGCTTCTACTACTACTATTACTACTACTTTTACAACTACTTCTACCACTACTTTTACAACTACTGCTACTACTAATACCACTACTTTAACTACTTCTATTCCTACTACTACTACTACTAACACTACTTCTCCTTCAATAGCACAAACTACTACTTCTCCTACCACTTCTATTGCTGCTACTACTACTACTACTACTACAACTACTGCTACCGCTACTACCACTACTACTGCTACTACTACTACTTCTACTACTACTAATGCTAGTACTACTGCTACTACTACTCCACCTACTACTATTGCTTTTGCTACCACTACTTCTATTACTACACCTACTACTACTACTACTTCTACTACTACTACTACTACTACTACAACCACAACTACCACTACGACAACTCCTGCTGCTACTACTACTCCTCGTGCTTCTTTTGCTACTACTCATCATTCTACTACTAATACTACTACTGCTACTACGACAACTACTGCTAATACAATTACTACTACTACAACTATTGCTACTCCTTCTGCTGCAATCGCTACAACTGCTACTAATAAAACTACTTCTAGTACTGCTACTATAGCAACTACTGATACTACTACTGCTACTAGTACTAATACTGCTGCTACTACTGCTTCTACCACCACCACTACTACTACTATTACTGCTACTACTTCGTCTTCTCCTCCTACTGCAACTTCTGCTACTACTACTTCAACAAGTTCTAATATTATTACTACTATTGCTACTGCTAATACAACGACTACTGCTATTGCAGCTACCACTGTTACTACAAATGCTACTACTTCTTCTACTACTACGACTACGATTATTACAAATAGTTCGACTTCTGCCACTGCAGCGACTACTACTATTTTTGCTACTACTATAACACCTACTACAACTACTTCTACTACTACTACGGCTACTACTACTACTACTACTACTAATGCAGTTGCTACTACAACTGTTCTTACTATTACTACTGCTGTTGCTAATGCTACTGATCCTACTACTACTACTACCAGTCGTACGAATACTACTACTCCAAACACTCCTACTACTACTACTTCTGCTACTACTACAACTACAACTACTGCTATTGATATAGCTACTACTACTACTAGCACTACAACTACTACAACTACAACTTCTACTTCTACAATTGCAGCTACCGCTACTGCTATTGCTACTACTACTACTTCTACCAGAACTACTGCTACTACTATTGCTAATATTACTTTTCCTACTACTAATACTACTAGTACTACTGCTAAAACTACTACTACTACTACTGTTATTGCTGCTTCTTCTAATACGGCTACTACTAATACTACTACTACTACTATTGCGACTGTTACTACTACTACTAGTACTGCTGCTTCTATTACTACACTACTGCTATGACTCCTACTAATACTACTACAACTACTACTAATGCTACTGCTGCTGTTATTCCTGCTACTACGACTAATAATAATATTCCAACTACTTCTCCTACCACTACAACATTTGCAACTACTACTACTCCTACTACTACAACAACTACTTATATTACTACTGCTACTACTACTACAGCTACTATTGTTACTACTAATTCTACTACTACTACCACTACTACTACTACTACTACAACTACTACTACAACTACTCCTGTTGCTACTACTGCTACTCCTACTTATACTGTTATGACTACTACTTCTACCACTACTACTGCTACTACAACTCCTACTACTACTACTGCGACAACAACTACTAATGCTGCTGCTGCTGCTATTCCTGCTACTACGACTAATAATAATATTACAACTACTTCTCCTACCAGTACAACATTTGCAACTACTACTACTCCTACTACTACAACAACTACTTATATTACTACTGCTACTACTACTACTACTACTACTACTATTGTTACTACTAATTCTACTACTACTACCACTACTACTACTACTACTACAACTACTACTACAACTACTCCTATTGCTACTATTGCTACTCCTACTTCTACTGTTATGACTACTACTTCTACCACTACTATTGCTACTACTTCTCCTACCACTACAACATTTGCAACTACTACTACTCCTACTACTACAACTACTTATATTACTACTGCTACTACTACTACTATTACTACCACTACTACTACTCCACTACTATATTACTACTCCTACTACTACTACTACTGCTACTACTAGCTACTATTGTTACTTACTAATTCTACTACTACTAACCACCACCACTACTACAACTACTACAACTACTACTACAACTACTCCTATTGCTACTACTGCTACTCCTACTTCTACTGTTATGACACTACTTCTACCAATACTACTGCTACTACAACTCCTACTACTACGACTATGACCACAACTACTACGACTAAAACTATTACTTGCTACAATTACTCCAATTGCAACTACTACTACTACTCCAACTGCTACTACTGATACTACTTCTACTACCAATACTACCACTACGGCTAGTACTACTACTACAACTACTACTGTTACTACTAAGGCCACTGTTACTACTACTAGTATTACTACTACTACAACTTCTATTCCAACTCCTACTCCTACCGCTACTCCTACTACTACTTCTACTACTACAACAACTGCTACCACAACTACTACTGCTACTACTACTATTACTATTACTACTCCGATTACTATAACTATTGCTACTGCCACAACTACTACTCCTACTACTCCTACTACTACTACTACCTCTATTATTAATGCGACAACTACTACTGCTTCCGTTGCTACTTCCACGACTATGCGACCTACTACTATTACTCCTACTACTACTACTGATCCAACTACTACTCTTACTCCCACACCTACTCCTCCTCCTACTACTTCTACTACTTCTACAACTACTACTGCTGCTCATACTACTACTTCTTCCACTTTGACTACTACTACTTCTATTGCTACTAGTATTACTACCACTTAGTACTACTACCACGACCACTACTACTACTACTATTACTACAACAACGACAACAATAATAACAACTACTAGCACTACAGCTGCTATTGCTGCTGCTACTACTACTACTACGATTGATATTCTTACAACAATAACTATTACTACTACTACCACTACTACTACTGCTGCTGCTGCTGCTGCTGCTGCGGCTACTACTACTTACACGTCTACTACTACTGCAACTACTACTTGCACAACTACCACTACTGCAACTACTACTTGCAAGACTACTACTACTACAGCTACTACTACTGCTACTACTACTACACTTGCTGCTGCTACTACCACTACTACTATTACTATCACCACTAAAACTACTAATTCAACAATTGCTACTACTGGATGTACAACTACTACAACTACAATTTCTACCGGTACTGCTACTACTACTTCAGCTGCTGTTACTACTACTACTACTACTAATACTATTACCACTACTGCTACTTCTACTTATACTGCTACTCTTACTACTATTGCTACTACTACTACTACTTCTACAACTAATGCTACTTCTCCTTCTCTGACTACTGCTGCTACTACTAGTACTACTACTACGGCTACTGCTGCTACTACTACTATTACTACTACTGCTCCTATTACTAGTATTACTACTCCTATGACTACTACTACAACTATTACTACTACTACTGCTACTACTACTACAACAACAACAACAACAACTACTACTACTACTACTAATTCTGCTACTACTAGTCCGATTATTACTGCTACTACTACTACTGCTACTGTTGCTATTACTATTACTACTATTACTACTACTGTTATTGTTGCTGCAACTACTACTCCTATTATTACTATTATTTCTACAACTGCTATTGCTTTTGCTACACCTGTTGCTATTAATGCTAATGCTACTACTACTACTATTGTTGCTACTGCTAATAGTATTACTACTAACGCTACCACTACTGCAAATATTTCTTCGACTACTACTACTCGTACTAATGCTTCTACTACTATAGCAACTACTACTGCTACTGCAACTACTACTACTACTACAGCTACTTTTACAACTACTGCTACTACCAATACTTCTACAGTAACTACTACTACTACTATGACTTTTCCTACTACTACTAGTTTCAGTTCTTTTACAATAACTACTACTACTACTTCTCCTAATACAACTACTGCTTCTACTACTGCTACTGCTACTACTACTACAGCAACTACTGCTACTTCTACTTCTGCAACTATTGCTACTACTACTTTTGCAACTGTTGCTACTACTGTTACTACTATGACTGCTACTACTACTACTGCTACTCTTACTGCTGTTACTACGACTACCAATGCTACTACTACTACAACTACTACTACTACTACTACTACTGCTACTACTACTTCTCCGACTGCTTCTACTGCTACTACTCCTAATTGTACAAGTGCTACAATGGCAACTACTGCTATTAGTACTACCACTACTACTGCTAGTCCTATTGCTGCAACAACTGTGACTGCTACTACTACTACTGCAAATATTGCTACTACTACTACTACTACTATCACTCCAACAACTATTACTACTAGTAATACAACTAGTACTACTTCTGCTACTACCACTACTTCTTGTACCACTTTCGCAATTACTACTAATACTATTACAACAACATCTACTACTGCTACAACGACTAGTGCTACTACTACTATTACTGTTACTATAACTTCTACTACTGCTACTACTGCTACTATTGCTATTGCTACACTACTACTACTGCTGTTGTTGCCGCAACTACTACTACAGAAACAATTGCTACTACAACTGCTACTACAACTATTGTTGCTCCTACTACTACTACTTTTGCTCTGGATAAAAATACAACTACTACCACTGCTACTATTGATGCTACAACTACTACTCCTCCTACTATTCTTACTATAGCTACTACATCAGCTACTACTATTACTGCTACGCCTACTAATACTACACTTGCAACTACTACCACTACTACAACTACTATTACTACTTCTTCTACTATTTCTCCAACTATTGCTGCTACTACTACTTCTGCTATGACTGCTACGACTGCCGCAACCGCTATTATTGGCACAGTTGCTACTACTGCTACTACTACGACTACTACCACAACTACTACAACAACCACTACTACAACTACTACTATAGCTGGTACTACTACTACTGTTACTATTGCTACTACTCCTACTTCTACTGTTGCTAATTGTACTACTGACACCAATACTACTACTATTGCTGCTTCTATTGCTACTACTACGATTACCACTGCTACTACTACGATTACCACTGCTACTACTACCACCATTGCAACTATTGCTACTTCTACTACTACTCCTATAGCTACTACTCCAACAACTACTACTACAACTCCTACTACCACTAATACTACTACAATAAATACTGCTACAACTCATACTACTACTACAATACTACTATTACTAATACTACTACTACTAATACTAGCAGTACTACTACCACTACAAATACTAAAGACTACTACTACTTCTGCACCTACTATTGCTCCTACTACTGCTACTACTACTGTTGCTGCTGCTACTATTGTTAATATTGCTACTACTACTATGATGACTACTGCAGCCAACGCTACTATTGCTAATACTACTGCTACTACTATTACTACTACTACTATTACTGCTACGACGGCTACTATTACTACTGCTACTATGTCTACTACTACTGCTACTACTACTAATACAGACACTACCACTATAATTGTTGCTACTACGGCTACTACTACTGCGACTACTACTTCTATAGCTACTGCTACTCTTAATACTACACCTACTACTACTCCTTCGCCTTGTCCATTTCGTGCTACAACTCCCATTGCTACTACTACTACTATTACTGCTAGGACTGCTATTACTACAACAACTCCATTTGCTATGACTACTACTACTAATACTACTGCTACAACTACTGTAACAACATTTATTACTACTACTTCTACGTCTGCTACTTCTACTACTACTACAGCTCCGGCTACAACTACAACTGATCCTATTACCACTACTACTACTACTACGACTACTACTACTGCTGCTGTTGCTACTACTACGACTACCACTACTATTCCTATAACTACTATTACTTCTACTAATGTTACCACTACTACTACCGCTGCAACTACTACTATTATTACGAGTACAACTACTACTCCTTCTGCTACTATTACTACGATTACTCCTACTATTAGTAGTACTACTGCCACACTACTTTTACTATTGCTACTACTACTACTACTATTAATACCTCTTCAACTACTATTGCTACCGCTACTATTTCTGTTACTAGTACTACTGCTGCTCCTACTAATATTACTGCTGCTACCAATATCACTGCTACTACTAGTAGTAGTACTACAACTGCTATAACTACTACCGCTACTACTACAACTTCTTCTCCTACTGATATAACTGCTACCACTACTACTATTGCTACTATAGCTACTATTGCTACCACTGCTAGCATTGCTACTACTACTACAGCGACTACTACTACAGTTACTATTACTACTGCCACTACTGCAACTGCTGCTATTACTATTGGTACTACTACTACTGTTACTACTACAATAGCTACTACGGCTACTACAAGTGCGGCTACAATTGTTACCACTACTACTACAAAAAAAAAAACAACAACAACAATAACTACTACTACTACTGTTGCTACAATTACTACTACTACTGCTACTACTACTAGTACTACTACTCCAATGAGTACTATTACTACAACCACTACTACCACTACAAATACTCCTACGACAACTGCTACTACAACTACTTATACTTCTATAGCGACTACTACTTCTCCTGCTACTGCTACTATTGCACCTATAATTACTTCCACTCCGACTTCCACTAGTTCTACAACTGCTTCTACAGTTTCTACTACTACTACTACTACTTACTATGTGTGTTACTACTTCTACTACTACTAGGGCTGCTACGACTAGTACTACTACTACTACCACTACGACTACTTCTACATCTACTACTACCACTACTACTATATTTGCTACGACTAGTACTACAACTACTACCACTACTACGATTACTACTACTATTTCCACTACTGCTACTACTACTACTTCTGCTACTACTACTACTTCTACAACAACTACTGTTATTGCTACTGCTTCTGCTACTACTACTACTACTATTATTATTGCTACTACAACTACTACTACTACTTCAACTACTGCTACTTCTACTACTATTGCTACTAATACTACTAATATATCAACTACTACTAGTGTTATTACTACTGCTACTAGTACTACTACTTCTCCTACTCCTACTGCTACAACACTTGCTACTACTCTTACTTCTACTACTACAAAAGCCACAGCAGCCGCTATTGATACTCCTACTACTAATGCTACTACTACTTCTTCTACTACTAGTGCATCTACTATTGTTGCTATTACAACTATTGCCACAACTATTGCTACTACAACTACTACTGCTATTACTTCTGCAACTACTATGGCTGCTTCAACTACGACTACTACTACTACTGCTGCTGCTGCTACTTTTGCTACTATTGCAACTACTAGTGCTACTACTACTACTACTACTACAATTACTACTACTACTACCACTACTCCTGCTATTGCTGCTACTATGGCTACTTTTACTGTTACTACTGCTACTACTACTACTACTTCTATACGACTACTGCGACTGCTTCTAATACTACTACTACTAGTACTACAACTACAACTACTGCTACTACTATAGCAACTACTTCTGCAACTATTGCTATAACTTATACTCGTACTGCTACTACTGATACTATTACTATTACTACTACGACTACTACTACAACTACTGCTACTGCTACTTCTGGTACTGTAGCTACTACAGCTACTACTACTTCTGCAGCTGCTACAATTGCTGCATCTACTGCTACTACTACTGTCGCTACTACTACTAGAACTACTACTACTTGATCTACTGCTGCTACTACTACTACAACTACTATTGCAACTGCTACTACTATGACAACTACTACAGCGGCTACTACTACTACTAATTATGCTACTATTGCTACTGCTATTGCCGAGGCTATAACTAAGGCAAGTACAACTGTACTTCTCCTACTACTCCTCTTAATGCTACTACTGCTGCTACTGCTATAGTGCTACTACTTTTATTATTACTACTACTACTACTCCTGCTGCTGCCACTTCTATTACTACAACTACTGGTACTACTTGTGTTACTTTCACTACTACTAATTCTATGACTACTACTATTGCTGATTCAACAACAACTACTAATACTACTTCTACTACTTCCTCTCCAACTGCTACTGTTACTACTACTACTACTTCTACTACAACTACTACAACTACAGCTACTACTACTATTAGTACTACAATAGTGACTACTGCTACTACTACTACTTCTCCGACTACTTCCACCACTGCTATTGCTAACGGTATCACTACTATTGCTACTACAACTACTATGACTATTATTGCCACTGCTACTGCCGCTACTACTACTACTCCGACTACTACTACTACTAAAACAACTTCTACCACTACTATGGCAACTGCAACTACAATTACTACTGCTACGACTCCCACTACCACTACTACTATAGCTACTACTACAACTACTAATACTTCCCCTACTACTACTACTATTGCTACTAGTACTAAAACTTCTATTGCTGCTACTACTGCTGCTGCTGCTACTACTACTACTACTACTACCTACTATTACTACTACTACGATGACGACAAATACTGGTACTACTACTACTACAACTAATTCTACTACTACTGCCTATACTACTTCTGCTGCTACTTCTACTACTTCTACAACTACTACTGTAATTATTGCTGCGACTACTGCTGATTTTACTACTAATACTGCCACTACTGCTACTACTACTATTGCTATTATAACAACAACAACAACTACTACTACTGATGCAACTACTACAACAACTACTATTACGACCACTACTGCTACGACTACTACTTCTGCTACTGCTATTACAACAACAACAACTATTGCTACTACTACTGCTGTTGCTGCTGTTGCTGCTGCTACAACAATAACAATAACTATTACTACTGTTGCTAATACTGCTACTTCTACTACTACTGACACTACTACTGCTACCACTACTGCTGTTGCTACAACTATTACTACTACTATTGCAACTACTTCGGCTACTACTACTACTACTCCTACTACTATTGTTACTACTATTGCTTATATTAACACAACAACAACTACTACTGCTACTCCTACTACTACTTCTACTCCTGCACCAACTCATACTACAACTCCCACACCTACTGCTACTATAATACTCCTACTACTTCTACTACAGCTGCAACTACCACTACTACTCCAAATCCTTCTACTACTACTTCTACTACCACAACTACTACTACTACTACTACACAACTACCACTATCCTTTCTACTACTAGTACAATTGCTACTATTACTACTCTTACTACTACTGGTACAACTACTACTAATACTAACACTACTACAACTACTACAACTACTACTACTAAAACTAGCACTCCTACTACTTCTACTACTACTACTATTATTACTGGTACTACTCCTCCTCCTCCTTCTACTACTACTACTCCTACTAGTACTACTCCTCCTGCTACTACTACTACTACTACTACTAAGACTACAACTACGTTACTACTAGTACAACTAATTCTAGTAGTACTCCTTCCACTGTTGCAATTAGTGCTACTATGAATACTATTACTACTTCTACTACTACTACTTCTGCTGCTACATCTGTTGCTCCTCCTGCTGCTGCTACTACTACTACTACTACTACTATTCCACTACTACTCCTCCTGCTGCTGCTACTACTACTACTACTACTACTATTCCACTACTACTCCTCTACTGCAACTACTACCACTCCACCTACTTCAACAACCCCAGCTGCTACCACTCCTAGTCCAACTACTACTACTACTACAACTACAACTAATACTACTGCTAGAACTACTGTTACTATTAATACTAATATTACAACTACTGCTGCTACATTGCTACTATCACAACAAATACAACAACTACTACGAGTACTACGAGTACTACTACAGCTACTACTACTTCTACTACTACTACAAATACTGCCCCTACTGCTACTAGTACTAGTCCTATTACTACGACTACTACAACTACAATTTATACTAGTACCACAACTACTACTACTGCTGCTATTACTGCTGCTATTGCTGCTACTACTACAACTGCTAATGCAGCTCCTATGACTACTAATACTATTACTACTACTACAACTACAACTACCACTATAGCTACTACCACACTTACTCCAACTCCTACTGCTTCTACCACTCCTATTACTACTACTACCCCTACTCCAATTACCTCTAGTACTATTACTTCCGGAAGTACTACAACAACAACAATAACTACTACTACTACTACTACAGCTAGTACTACTACTACTACTATAATTACTACTACTAGTACTACTAATACTACTTCTACCACAAGTATAAATGCTGCCAATACAACTCCTACTAGTACTCGTACTACTGTGACTAATACTAACACTACTACTACTACTACTTCTATTACTACTACAAAGACTACTACTACTACAACCACTCCTATGGCAATGGCTATTACAGCTTCTACTACTGCTACTACTACTACTCCTACTACTGCAACTACTAGTACTACAACTACTACTACTACTCCTACTCCTACTACTACTACTCCTACTACTACTACTACTACTATTACTACTATTACTACTATTGCTACTACTACTACTTCAACTACTACTACTGCTGCTGCTGCTACTGCTACTACTTCTACTACTACTACTGCTACAACAACAACTACTACTCCAACAACTAGTACTACTACTCCTACTGCTACTACTACTATAGCTACTACTTCTACTACTACTAGTACAACAACTACTACTACTATAAGTACTACCACTACTACAACTATTGCTATTGATGCTACAATAACAACAACTACTACTACTACAACTCCTCCTTGTACCACAACTACTACAACTGTTACAACAACTGCTACTACGACAACTACTACATTTGCTGCTATTACTATAACTATTGCTGCTACTACTACAACTACTACTTCTACTGCTATCTCTACTGCTACTGCTGCTACTGTTACCTCACTTCAACTACAACAACTACTACTAATACCACTACTTCTCTTAGAACTA
>RXID01016999.1:0-22782 GCA_005019695.1 Trichopus zeylanicus subsp. travancoricus
AACTACTACTACTTCTACGACTATTATTACTACTACTATTGCTACTACTACCACTAATGCTACTGCTACTGCTACTACGGCTGTAAGTGCTACTACTGCTACCATAACTTCGACTGCTACTACTGTTGTTACTACTAATACAATCACTACTATTGCTACAACTAATTCTACTACTATTTCTACTACTACTACTACTGTTGTTACAAGAAAAACTACTACTACTACAATAATTACTACTACTACATCTCCTACAATAATGATAACTAGTACTACTACTACTACTCCTACAACAACAACAACTACAACTACTACTACTTCAACAACTAATGCTAATGTTACTACTACTACAACTACTATTACTTCTTCTTCTACTACTACTACTATTGCTATTGCTGCTATTACTACTACCACTACTACTATAGCTACTACTCCTACGATTGCTATGACAAGTAGTATTGGTACTACTACTACAACAATTGCGGCAACTAATATAGCTGCTACTACTTCTATTGCTATTGCTACTACTATTGTTGTTGCTACTACTTCTACTGCTGCTGCTGCTACTACAACTGCTGCTACTATTATTACTACAACCACTACTACTACTACCACAACCATTACTGCTACTACTACTACTACAATTGCAACTGCTGTTGTTGCCGCTGCTATTGCAACTACTATTACTACCAATACAACTAATACTATTATAACCACTACTCCTACTGCTACTATTACTACTACTAGTATTAGTACTACAACTGCTATTACTGCTAGTGCTATTGCTACTTCTACTACTGGAACTACTATTACTACCACTACTACTACTACTACTACTACTACTACTACTACTACTACTCCTACTACTACTACTACTACTGCTACCACTACTACTACAACTTCTACTACTACTACTGCATCTACTACTATTGCTATTGTTGCTGCTACTACTACTAGTGCTGCTACTGCTACTACTACAACAACAATGACGATGATGACAAATACTGCAACTACTACTACTACGACTACAACACCATCTACTGCTACCACTACTACTACGACTACTACTAGTCCTCCCACTACTTTTGCTGCAACAACAATGACTACTACTACCACTACTACTTCTCTGACTACTACTACAACAACAACAACAACAACTATACTACTACTACTATGACTACTACTACTGCTACTACTACTGCTTTTACCACTACTACTACCATAATGATTACTACTACTACTACGTTGACTACCACCACCACTACTACTGCTACTATTTCTACTACCTCTGCAACTACTACAACTACTAGGACTACCACTCCTTAAACTACTTCTACTACTACTGCTACACCTACTAATACTACCACTCCTATTACTACTATGGCTACTACTTCTACTACTAATACTAATACTGTTGCTGGTGCAACTAGTACTAATATTACTACTACTACTAGTATTATAACTACTACTCTACTTCCACTGATACCACTCCTACTACTAATATTACTACTACTACTACTCCTGCTACCACTACTATTACTACTGTTGCTACTACTACTACTTCTGCTACTACTTTGATTGCTACTCCTACAATGACTCCTCCGCCTACTACTACTACTTCTATAACTACTACTCCTCCTACTACTACTACTACTTCTTCTTCTACTACTTCTACTCCTCCAACTACTACTACTTCTACTACTTCAATTTCTACTACAACTACAACAATTACTGCTGTTGCTACTACTACTACTACTATTATTGTTACTATTCCTACTACAACTACTTCTACTACAGTTAATACTATCTCTACCACTACTTCCACCACTACTGCTGCTTCTACAGCTACTATTGCTACTTTTCCAACTACTACTACTGCTCTATTACTACTAATACAACTATTGCTATTTCTACAACTACTGCTGCTACTACTACTACAACAACAACAACAACTACTACTACTACTACTACTACTACTACTGCAACTACAAATACTTCTCCTACCACAACTATTACTGCTATTTCTACAATTGCTGCCACGACTACCAATGCGACTACTACTACTATGTTTATTGCTATGACTATAACTTCTATAACTACCTTCACTACAATGACTACTACTACTACTACTTCTTCTACAACAACAACTACTGCTGCTTCTACTATTAATTCTTCTCCTACTGGTACTACTGCTACTACTACTACAACAAATCCTCTTGCTACTACTACTACGATTATTAATACAACTTCTACTACTTCGGCTACCACTACTACTACTACTGCTACAACAATAGGTACTACTACAGCTACTACGACTACTACTACTACTTCAGCTGCTGCTACTACAACGACTGCTACTACAACTACAGTACTAGTACTACAACTAATGCTTCTATAAATACAACAACTACTACTACTTTAACAACTACTACCACTACTGCTACTACTACTATGCCACCTTCTATTATTACTGCCACTACTGCTACTACTTTGACTGCTACTCCTCCCCCTCCTCCTACTACTACTTCTACTACTTCTACTACTCCTACTCCTACTCCTACTACTACTACTTCTACTACGATAACTAATACTACTACTATATTACTCGTTCTACTACTTCTGCCACAACATCAACTCCTTTTTTGCTACTACTACTTCTACTACTAGTACAACAACAACAACTACTACTACCACTATAGCTGCTACTGCTGCTTCTGCCGCTACTGTTGCTATTACTGCTACTACTATTGCCACCGCCTCTGTTGCTACTACTACCTCTACAACTACTACCACTCCTACTGCTGCTTCTACTACTACTACTACTAACTTATCCTACAACAACTACTACTACTTCTGCTACAACTACTACCACTACACCTACTACTACTAGAACAACAACAACTACAAACGTTCTCCAACTAGCACTACTACAGCTACTATTACTACTGCTACTACTATAATTACTATAACTACAACAACTACTACTACATTTATTACTACGACTACTACTACCACAACTACTTTTACAACAACTACTACTGGTACTACAACTTCTACTACTTCAACTATCACTTTTGCTCCAACTACTACTATGACCACTGCTGCTTCAGCTACTACTTCTGCTACAATGACTCCTCTTACTACTACTACTACAACTATTACTACAACTTTTACTACTATGCCTACTATTACTACTACTGCTACTACTACGATTGTTACTACTATTGCTACTACTGCCACTATTACTACAACAACTACTACTGCTACTGCTACAATGACAACTACTACAACTATAGTACTACTACTGTTGTTGCTGCTGCTACTACTATAACAACTACTACTACTTCTCCTACTACTACCACTACTGCTACTGCTACCTCTACTACTACTACTGCTACTTCTACAACTACTACCACTGCTACTACTACTACTATTACTACTGCTATTGTTGCTACTACTGGTACTTCTCTACTTCTCCTCCTATTACTACTTTTGCTACTATTACTTGTACTACTACTCCTGCCACTAGTACTACTATTTCTGCTACTGCAACTATGGCTACAACTACTGTTACTATTGTCACTACGACTATTACAATTACTACTACATCTGCTACTACAAATACTACTACTATTACTACTTCGTCGAATACTTCCACTAACTACTACTAGTACCATTACGGTTGCTATTGTGGCCGCTACTACTCCGGCGACTTCTCCAACTACTACGACTACTACTACTACTATGATTGCTACTACTACTACTACTACTACTACTACTACTACTTCTTCTTCTTCTACTACTACTACTGCTACTGCTACTATTGCACCTTATGCGAATACTACTACTGCTGCTGCTACTACTACTAATCCAACTACTACTGCTCCTACTACTACTACTACAACAATTAATGCTCCTACTACTACCACTACTATTGCTATTACAGCGAATTCTGCTGCTACTGCTACTACTACGGATAGTACGATTGCTACGGCTAATACTACTACTACTTCTGCTACTACTTCAACTACTGCTGCTACTACTACGACTAATATAGCTACTGTTACTTCTAATACTACTACTACTTCTACTTCAACTACTGCTATTGGTTCTTCTACAACTATTCCAACTATTGCTGCTGCTACAGCAACTTCTACTCCAACTTATGCCACTACTTCTACTTCAACTACTACTACTACTACTACTACTACTACTACTACTACTACTACTACTACTACTACTATTTCTACAAATACTACAACTATTACTAATACTAATAGTACTATTACTACTGCTGCTACTAGTACTACTGCTAGAATTTTTGCAACTCCTAATACCACTGCTACTACTATTACTGCTACTACTACTGCTATAGCAACGATGACTAATACTATTACCAGTACTACAACAACTATTGTTAGTACTACTACTGCTACAACTATAGCTACTTCTTCTACTACTACCACTACTACTACTACCAAACAACAACTACTATTACTACTTCTAGTGTTGCAACGGATGCTGCTACTATTATTGCTAATGCTACTACTACTACTACTATTACTATTGTTGCTGCTACTACATCTACTACTACTACAACTACTACACTTACTACTACTACTACTACTAGTATCACTACTACTAGTACTGTTACAACAACAACTAATACTACTACTACTACTGTTGCTACTACTACTGCTGCTATGACTACGACGATGATGACGATGATGAAAACTACTTCTACTACTTCTATTGCTACGACCATTACCAACACTGCTATTGCTACTACTACTACTTCTAATAGTGTTACTACTACAACAACTACTAGTACTCCTACTACTGTAGTGTGTCCTACTACCACTACTGCTACAACTACTGCTTCTACTTCTTCTTCCTCTCTAACAAAATAACTACTGCTACTACTGCTTAGTACAATTACTGCTACTATTGTTGTTCTTCCTACTACTACTACTACAACAACAACTACCACTTCTTCTACAACTACTAATACTACTTCTACTACTACTACTACTACTTATGCAACTACTACTGCTATGACTACTACTACTACAACTCCCACTGGTATATCTTCTACAACTACCACTGCTACTACTATTAGTTTTACTATTGCTATTGCTACTCCTAGTACTACTACTACCACTCCTACTACTACTCCTTCTCCTGCACCTATTCATACTACTACTCCTACTACTACTACTACTACTACAATTTCTTCAACTACCACAACAACAACTACTACTACCAATGCTA
Source organism: Trichopus zeylanicus subsp. travancoricus (assembly GCA_005019695.1). NCBI lineage: Eukaryota > Viridiplantae > Streptophyta > Magnoliopsida > Dioscoreales > Dioscoreaceae > Trichopus > Trichopus zeylanicus. Next base: position 5,269 of record RXID01016999.1, read on the forward strand.
CTACTATAACAACAATAACTAATACTAATACCATTGCGGTTGCTATTATGGCCACTACTACTCCTGCGACTTCTCCAACTACTACGACTACTGCTACTACTATGATTGCTACTACTACTACTGCTACCACTACTTCTTCTTCTACTGCTACTACGAACCTACGGCTACTGGCACTATTGCACCTTATGCGAATACTACTACTACTGCTGCTACTACTAATCTAACTACTACTACAACAATTACTGCTACTACTACTACCACTACTATTGCTACTACTACTAATTCTGCTGCTACTACTATTACTACGGACTGTATGATTGCTATGACTACTACTTCAACTACTTCTGCTACTACTTCAACTACTGCTGCTACTACTATGACCAATACAGCTACTGCTACTTCTAATACTACTACTACTTCTACTTCAACTACTGCTATCGATTCTTCTACAACTATTCCAACTACTGCTGCTGCTACTGCAATTTATACTTCAACTTCTGTGACTACTTCTACTTCAACTACTACTACTACTACTACTACTACTACTACTATTTCTACAAATACTACAACTATTACTAATACTAATAGTACTATTACTACTGCTGCTACTAGTACTATTGCTAGAATTTTTGCAACTCCTAATACCACTGCTACTACTATTACTGCTACTACTACTGCTATAGCAACGATGACTAATGCTATTACCAGTACTATAACTACCGCTGGAACTACTACTACTACTACTACTTCTATTACTACTGCTACTACTACCACTTCCACTACTACTACTGCTACTATGATTGCTGCTACGACTACAACTACTAATAGTACTATTACGTTGCTGCTGTTACTGCTGCTGCTACTGCTAGTACTACTGTTACTATTACAACAACAACAACTACTGCTACTATTATAGCTACCGCTACTGTGACTACTGCTACTATTACTGCTACTGCTACTACTACTCCAACTACAACTACTACTGCCACAACAGCAACTGTTACTGCTACTTCTATCACTAACGTGCTACTACTACAACTACACTACTACTGATGCTACAATTACTGCTGCTGCTGCTGCTTCTATTGCTACTACTTCTACTATAGCTACTACTACGACTACTACTACTACAGTTGCTGCTACTCTTATTACTTATCCTACAACTACTACTACTGCTACTACTGCTACTGCTAATTCTACTACTACTACTACTATTTCTTCTTCTACAACAACAACTACTACAGATACTGCTACTATTATTCCTACTGCTACCACTGCTACTACTACTACTACTACTACTACTACTACTACTACTACTACTACTAGTACTACTACTGCTACTATTACTACAACAACTACTGCTGCTACAATTGCTACCACTTCTACAATTGATACTACTACTACTGCTGCTTCTATGGCTGCTACTACTACTACTACTTCTACTGCTAATATGACTACCAATACTCCTACTACAATTACTACAACTCCTACTACTGCTATTACAAATACTATTGCAACTACTTCTCCAAGGAGTACTACTACTACTATAGCTACTACTACTCCTGCTACTATGACTATTACTCCGCCTACTACTACAACTATTGTTACTACACTACTACTCCTGTTAATACTACTACTACTTCTACAACTACTACTGCTGCTACTACTACTACTACTACTAATACCACTACTAGTACTCCTGCTGTTGCTGCTACTTCTACTACCAAAACTACTACTACTACTACTACCACCACCACCAACACCACCACCATTACTATTGCTACTGCGGCTGCTACTACTACTACCGTAACTAAAACTACTACTGTTACCACTACTCCTACTTCTACTACTATAACGACTATAACAACTACTACTGCACTACTACCACTACAACAACTACTAGTACTACTACTACTTCTACTACTACTACTCCTGCTACTACTACTACTACTGCTGCTACCATTACCTCTACTGCTACTACTACTACTACTACTACTACTTCTACAACAACAACCACTACTACATGGACAACAACTACTACTACTCCTGCTATTACTACAAATATGACTACTACTACCACTACTACTGCAACTACTACTACTACTAAAACAATCTAGTACGACAGACTGCAACTACTACTACCACTACAATAACCACTACTATTATTGCTACGTGCTACTTCAACTACTACTACTAATACCACTACTATTGCTACTACAGCTACTAATGCCGCTACTGCCTGCGACTGCTACTGCTACCATTGCTACGACTACAACTTCTACTATTTACAACTACATACTCCTACTACTATTACTACTGCAATCACTACTACTCCTACTACAACTAGTACTACTATAATAACTACAGCTGCTAGCACTACTATTACAACTACAACTACTACTTTTGTTACTACTACAACTACTACCACAACTACTTTTGTCGCTGCTGCTACTACTACCACTATTACTACTACTACTACTTTAACTACTAATTCTTCTACTACTACTCATATTTCTACTACTACTATTGAGGTTAATACTGTTGCTAAAACTATTGCTCCTACTACGATTTCTCCTACTACAACAACTTCTTCTACCATTACTGCTACTCCTACTACTACTACTACTTCTACTATTACTATAGTTGTTGCTACTCGTACAACTCTGACAATTACTTCTACTGCTACTACAACTACTACTATCACTACTACTGCAACTACCACTACCACTACTACTGCTGTGACTACAACAACTTCTACTTCCACTACTATGACTAGTACTACTACTACTACTACTACTACACTACTACTACTCCAACAATTACTAATATTAATACTACTAATACTACTATTACTGCTACTACCACTACTACTACAACTACTGGAACTACTACTACTCCTATTACTACTATTACTAGAACTAATACTACTACTTCTGCCATGACTACCACTACTACTCCTACTACTACTACAACAACGCCTACTACTACGACTATTACTACTCCTACTTCTACAACTACCCTTACTACTACAACTACTCCTGCTAATACTACTACTACTACTTCTACATCTACTACTACCAATAGTACTACTACTAATACTACAATTGTTGCTGTTGCTGCTTCTACTACCATGACTACTACTACTACTCCAGCTATTACTACAATTATGACTATTGCAACAACTACTACTGCTAGCACTACCACTATGGCAACTACTACTGCTACTACTACCACTATGGCAACTACTAGTACTACTACTGCAACTACTACTACTACTACACCTGCTCCTGCTACAACTACTACTAATACTACTAATACTACTACTACTACTACTACTTCTACTACTACTACTACCACTACCAATACAACAACAACAACTACTACTGCTACTACTACTACAATGAATAGTATGACTACTACTACTACTCCTGCTACTTCTACTACTTTGATTACTATTAACAATTCTACTGCTACTACTACTACTGCTACTATTACTACTAAAACTACTAGTATTACTAATACCACTACTAATGCAACTACTACTACTACAACTACTGCTATTACTAACAACACTACTACTACTACTACTACTACTACTACTACTACTACTACTACTACTACTACTACTACTACTACAGCTGTTGCTACTATGGTTACTAATGCTGCTAGTGCTACAACAACTACTGCTGCTGTTGCTGCTACTGCTCCTACTACTACTATTAATACCACAACTTCTACAACTACTACAACAACTACTACTACTACAGCTACTACTAATGCCACTACTACTCCTACTACTACTAGTACTACGACTACTTCTACTACTACTACTCCTGCTGCAATTGCTACTTCTATTACTACTATTATGGCTACTACTACTACTACGCCTACTGCTACTGCAACTACTACTTCTATTACTATTACTGCTGCTACTACTCTGACTACTAACACTTCTACTTTTGCTGCTACTACTATTGCTACTACTACAACTACTACTACTACTACTACTACTACTAGTACTACTACTACTACTACTACTACTACTACTACTACTATTACTTTAACTAATAATTCTTCTACCCATGATGCTACTGCTACTACTACAGCTACAACTACTATTACTACTATAACTGCTGCTACTGTTGCAACTATTACTAGTACTGCTTCTACTATGACTAATGCAACTATTGCTACTACAACTACTTTTGCTACTATTGCAACTACTTCTTTTCTTGTTACTACTACTGTTGCTACTAGTACTGCTGCTAGTGCTACCACTACTTCTTCTGCTACTAGTACTACTATTGGTATAATGACTACAACTACTGCTACAGCTACCACTACTATGACTACTACTGCTACTACAACTACTACTATTATCACTACTACTACAACTATTTCAAGTTCTACTACTACTGCTACAATTGATTCTTCTGCTATAACTGCAACTATACTACAGCTGTTGCTACTACTACTACTACTACAATTGCTTCTAATACTACTACTGCCACTACGACTACTACTGCTGCTATGGCTACTACAAGTACTACAACTTCTACTACTACTATAACTACAACTACAAGAACAACTGCTACTAGTACTATTATAGTAACTACTACTACTATGGCAGTGATTACTACTACTACAATAATAGTACTACTTCTGCTGCTTTTGTCGCTATCACTAGTTCTACTACAATAATATTTCTTGAGACTATTGCAACTACAATAGCTATTAATATTGCTGCTGTCCTACAATTACTGCTGCCGCAGCTACTCTTGCAACTACTACTACTACAACAATTATAATGACCAGTACTACTACTACGAGTATAACTACTATTACTACTGCGACAACAACGATAACTTAATCTTCTACTAGTACTAGTACTACTACAAATACTACTTCTACTACAACTACTACTACAGATACTGCTACTGCTACTTGTACTACTACTACCACTACTACTACAACTACTACACTACTACTACTACTATTATTATTACAGATGCTAATACTACTACTACTATAACTACTACGACTACTACTACTTCTACTACTAATTCCACTACTACTACTACTACTACTACTAGTACTACCAAAACAACTACTACTACTCTGCTGCTATTGCTACTATTACTACAGCTACTCCAACTACTCCAACCACTACCACTACAACTAATACTACTACTACTACTACTACTACTACTACTACTACTACTATTGCTACTACTACTGCTACTACCACTACTTCTACTACTACTACTAGTGCAACTATTACAATTGCTCTTACTATTTCTACTACTACTGCTACTGCTACTGTTGCTTCTACTACTGCTACTACTATTACTTCTACTGTTACTTCTACCACTACTAGTACTACACGTACCACTGTTGTTGCTACTATAACTACTGCTACTACTACTACTACTAGCACTAATGTTACTGCTTCTACTACTACTACTAGTGCGACTATTGCAACTACCACTGCTGAGACTACGACTACTAGTACAACTACTACTACTGCTATTGCTACTACTACTACTGCTGTTGCTGCTGCTAGTACCCACCAATAGTACTACTATTACTACTTTTATTGCAACTACTACTGCTACTACTACTATGGCTACTACTACTACTAATACGACTGCTACTACTATTACTATTACTACTGTTACTACCAATGGAGGTGCTGCCACTTCTACTGCTACTACTAGTATTACTATTATTACTACTACTATTGCAACTGTTACTACTCCTACTATTACTACTAATGCTACTAAAGCTACTACCACTACTACTTCTACCATTGCTGCTACTATTACTACTTCTGCTGCTGCTAATACTACATCAGCCACCACCATTGTTGCTACTACTATAATTACTACGACTACTGCTACTTCTGCTACTGCTATTATTACTACTATACTACTACTATTGCTACTACTGCTACTATTGCTATTACTACTGCTGCTGCTGCTACTACTACTATGACTACTATTACTGCAGCCACTAATACTACTACCACTAGTACTACTACAACTACTACTTCTGATGCTACTACTACTATAACTACAACTACTACTATTATTTCTACTATAGCTATAGCTACTACTATTACTACTCCTCTTATTACTACTACCACTACTTCTACTACTGCTACTGGTACTACTACTGCTAATACTACTATTACTACTATAACTACTTTTGCTACTACTACTACTACTACTATTACTACTACTGTAATTTCTACTACTGTGACTACTACTTTTTCTACAACTACTTCTAGTCATACTACTACTTCTACTACTACTTTTGCTACAACTACTCCTAGTCATACTAGTACTTCTACTACTGTTACTGCTACTTCTGCTACCACTTCTTCTACGACTACTTCTACTACTAATACCGCTACTACTGCTACTACTACTACAACAAATACTAATACTACTTGTGCTGCTATTACTCCTACTACCACTACTACTACTACTTCTACATCAACAATAACTATTACTACTACTACTATTTCTCCTCCTACTGCAACTACTATTTTTGTTGTCCCTACTATTGCTACTACTCTGACTACTACTACAACAACAACAACTACTACTACTGCTGCTACTACTACTTGTACTCCCAACACTAATCCTAGTACTACTCCTACTACTGCTTCTACTAGTAGTACTACAACTGCTACTAATACTACTACTACAGCAACTACCACTACTACTAGAACAACTACTACTACTCTACTACTACCTCTCCAACTCCTACTCCTATTACTACTTGTACTACTACTTCTAGTGCAACTGATCCTACTACAACAACTACTGCCACAACTTCTACTGTGACTACTACTGCTACAACTGCTACTACTACTATTACTACTAGTACTACTACTACTGCTGCTGTTTATACTACTAATACTGGTAGTGCTGCTACTTCTGCAATGGCTACTACTATTAGTGCTACTACTGCTACTCATGCCATTGCTACTACTCCTACTACTACTACAATGCTACTGTAGTTGCTACTGCTTCTACTACTACTTCTACTGTTGCTGCTATTGTCCCAGCTACAATAACAACTGCTACTATAACTACTAGTATAACTATTCCTACTACTACTATTACTACCACCACTACTACTATTACTGCTGTAGGGGTAGTAGTAATTGTGGTAGCAGCAATATAATAGTAATAGTAGCAGTAGTAGTTGTTGTAATAGTAGCAGTAGTAGTAAAAGTAGGAGTAGTAATACAAGCTGTAGCAGTAGTAGAAGCAATAGTAGTAGTAGCTATAGCAATAGGAGGTGCAGTAGTTGTTGTAGTTGTTGTAGTAGTAGTTGGATCAGTAGTAGTAGAAGTAGTTCTAATTGCAGTAGTACTAGTAGTTGTTGTAGTAGTCATAGTAGTAGTAGCAGCAGTAGCATTAATAGTAGTGTCAATAATAGTAGCAGTTGTAGTAATAGCAGGAGAAGTTGTAGTATTATCAGTAGTAGCTATAGTCATAGTTGTTATAGCAGTCGTAGTAGGAGTAGTAGGAGTAGCAGCAGTGGTAATAGTAGTTGGTGCAAAAATTATAGTAGTAGTAGTAGTAGTAGTTTTATGAGCGAAACTAGTAGTAGTTGTTGTTGTAGTAGTAGTAGAAGAAGAAGCACTAGCAGTGGTAGTAGCAACTGTTATAATAGCAGAAGTTGTAGTAGTAGTAGCAACAACTACAATAGTAGTAGCAGTAGTAGTAGACATTGTAGCAGTACTAATAGTAGGAGTAGCAATAGTAGTAGTAATTATGGTAATATTAGCAGCAGTAATAGCAGTAGCAGTAGCAATAATAGCGGTAATAGTAGCAGTAGAAGGAATAGTAGTAGCAGTAGTAGTAGAGAAGTAGTTGTAGTAGTTGTTATAATAGTGGTCCTGGCAGTAGCAATCGTAGTAGTAGTGGTAGTCACACTAGTAGTTGTAGTAGAAGTAGCAAAAGTAGTAGCAGTAGTACAAGTAGTAGTTGTAGCAAAAGTAGTAGTAGTAGCAGTAGTATTGGGAGTAGGAGAAGTAGTTGCGGTTGTGGTAGTAGTAGCCATAGTACTAGTTGCATTACTTTTAGGAGTAGTAGTAGTAGTAGCGGAATTATCAATAATGGCTTTAGTAGTAGTAGTAGAAGTAGTGGTAAGTAGCAATAGCAGTACTAGTAGTAATAGTTGCAGTGGTAGTAGCAGTAGTAGCTGTAGTAGTAGTAGTAGTTGTTGTAGCAGTAATCATAGTAGTAGTAGAAATGGCAGTACTAGTAGTAGTAGTTGTAGTAGTAGTAGTTGTAGCAATAGTAGCAGCAGTAGTAGTAATAGTAATAGCAGTAGTAGAAGTAGTAGTAGTGGTACTAGTATTACTAGTAGTAGCAGTAGCAATAGTCATAGTAGTAGCAGTCGTAGTAGTAATAGTTGTAGTAATAGTAGGAGATGTAGTTGTTGTAGTAATAGTAGCAGCACTAGTAGCAACAAAAGTAGTACTATTAGTAGTAGTGGTAGTAGCACAGTAGTTGTAGTAGTTGCAACTGAAGTAATAGTAGTAGTACTATTAGTAGTGGTAGCCCTCTATACTAGTAGTAGTATTAGTAGTAGTAGTGACTACAATAGTAGTTGTAGTAGTAGTTGTAGTTGTAGTAATGATAGCAGCAGCAACAGCAAGAGTCATCATTGTTGTAGTAGTAGTAGTAGTAGTAAGAGTAGTAGTAGTAGCAGCATCAGTAGTAGTAGTAGTAGTATTAGCAGTAGCAGTCATAGTTATTGTGGTAGTAGTAGTAGTAGTAGTAGCAGCAGCAACAATGATAGTAATAGTAGTTCTCATAGCAGAAGCAGTTGTTGTAGAAGTGGTCATAGCATTTGTAGTAGTTATTGCATTAGTAGTGGTACTACTAGTAGTAGTGGAAGTAGTAGTAGTAGCCGTAGTACTAGTAGAACTATTAGTTATTATAGTAGTAGTAAAAGTAGTAGTAGTTGTAGTAGTGTAGTCGCACTAGTAGTAGTAGCTATAGCAGCAAAAGTAGTAGTAGTAGTAGTACAAATAATAGTAGTAGTAGAAGCAGTAGTAGTAGCAGCCATAGTAGTAGCAGTTGTATTAGGAATAGGAGAAATAGTTGAAGATATAGTAGTAGTAGATATCGCAATAGCAGCAGTAGTAGCAATAGTCACAGTCGTAGTTACCTTAGTTGTAGAAGTAGAAGTAATAGGATTGGTAGCAGCAGCAGTGGCTTTAGTAGCAGTAGTAATAGTAGTAGTAGTAACAATAGCAGCAGTAGTATCTGTAATAGTAACAGTAGGATCTATAGTAGCAGTAGTTATAGCAATAGCGGTAGTAGCAATAGTAGTTTTAATAGTAATAGTAGTAGCAGAAGTAGCAGTAGTCGTAGTAGGAGCAGTTGCATTAGCCATAGTAGTAGTGGTAGTGGTAGTAATAGTAGTAGTGGTAATAATAATAGTAGTAGTAGTAGCGGTAATTATAGCAGTAGCAGTAGTAGTAACAGTAGCATAAGTAGTAGTAGTAGTTGTGGTAGTTGTAGCAGTAGCATTAGTTATAATAGTAGTAGTAGTGGTAGTAATAGTAGTAGTGGAATAGTAGTAGTAGATGTAGTAGTGGCAGTAGTTGTAGCAGTAGCAGTAGTAGTAGTAGCAGCATAAGTAGTAGTAGTAGTTGTGGTAGTAGTAGTAGTTGTAGTAGTAGTAGTAGTAGTATAAGTAGTACTAACAGTAGTAGTAGTAGTTGGAGTAGTAGTGCTTGTGGTAGCAGCAATAACAAGAGTAGGAGTAATAGTAGCAAAAGTAGCCGTAGTGGTAGCGATAGTAGTAGCTATAGTAGTAGAAGTTGTACTTATATTATGTATAGTAATAGTAGTAGTAGTAGTAGTAGTAGTAGTTGTTGTTGTTGTTGTTGTTGTTGTTGTTGTTGTGGTAGTAGTAGTAGCAATAAAAGTAGTAGTAGCAAAAGTAGCGGTAGTGGTAGCGGCAGTAATAGCTATAGTAGTAGAAGTTGTACTGATAGTATGTGAAGTAATAGCAGTAGTAGTAGCGGTAGTAGTAATAGGAGTAGTAGTTGTAGTAGTAGTCGTAGTAGTAGTAGATGTGGGAGTAGTAGTAGCAGTAGTAATTGTAGTAGTAGCATTAGTAGTAGCAGCAGAAGCAATAATAGTAGTAGTAGAAGTAGTAGTAGTGGTAGTGGTAGTGGTAATAGCAGTAGTAGTGGTTGTGGTGGTGGTGGTAGTAGTAGTACTAGTTGTAGTAGTAGTAGTAGTAGTAACATCAGTAGCAGTAGCAACAGGAGTAGTAGTATTAGTTGTAGAAGCAATAACAATAGTAATACTAATAGTAGTAGCAGTAGCAGTCGTGGTAGCAATAATAGTAGCTATAGTAGTAAAAGTAGTGGTTATAATATGTGAAGTAATAGTGGTAGAGCAGTAGCAGTAGCAGTACTAGTAGTGGTGGTAGTAGTAGTAGTAGTAGTAGTAGTAGTTGAACTAGTGGTTGAGATAGTAGTAGTATTAGTAACAGTAGTATTACAAGCATTAGTAGCAGCAGCAGCAGCAGTAGTAGTAGCAGCAGCAGCAGCAGCAGTAGTAGTAGTAGTAGTTGTTGTGGTCGTAGCATGTGGAGTAGCACTAGTAGTAACAGTAGTAGCAATTGCAGCAGTAGTATTATTAATAGTAGAAGCCGTAGCAGCAACGATAGTTGTCGCAGCAATAGCAGCAGCAGTACTAGTTGTTGTTGTAGTAGTAGCTGACATAGCATTAGTAGCATTAGTAAAAGTAGCAGCAGTAGTAGCAATTGTAGCATTAGTAGTAGTAGTAGTGGTAGTAGCAGCAGAAGTTGTAGTAGCTATAGTTTCTACAGTTGTAGAGGTAGTTATAGTAGCAGTAGCAGTTGTTGTAGTAGCAGTTGTTGTGGAAGCAGCAGTAGTGGTACTAGTAGTTGTTATAGTAGTAGAGGTGTACTAGTAGCATTAGCGCAGCAGTAGTAGTATAGTAGTTTTTATAGTTGTACTATCAGTTGTAGTATAATAGTAGAAGTAGTAGTAGATGTAGTAGCAGCAGCAGTAGCAGTAGTAGTCCGCGAAGTAATAGTAGCAGTAGTAGCAGTAGCAGTTGTCGTAGGAGCAGTAGTAGTAGTAGTAGAAGAAGTTGTTGTATTAGCAGTATTTGTAGTAGCAGTAGTTGTAGTTGTTGTTGTTATAGTAGAACGAGGAGTAGTAGTAGTTATTGTTGTTGTTACGGTTGTAGTAGCAATAGCACTATTAGTAATAGCAGTAGAACCAGTAGTAATAGTAGTAGTAGTAGCAGTAGTAGTAGCAGTTATAGCAGAAGTAGTAGTAGGAGTAGCAGTAGTAGTAATAGTGGCAGTAGCACTAGCAATAGTAGTAATAGTAGAAGTTATTGTGCTAGTATATTAGTAATAGTAGTCATTGTAGTAGTAGTAGTAGTGTAGCAACAACAACAATAGTAATAGTAGTTGTAGTAGTAGAAGTAATAGTAGCAGTAGCAGTAGTTGTAGTAGCTATAGTAGTAGTAGTAGTGGTAGAAGTGGTGGTAGTAGTAGTAGAAGTTGAATTGTAGTTGTAGAAATAGTAATAGTAGTAGTCATAGTAGAAGTAGTGCTAGTTGTATTGGTAGTAGTAGGAGAAGTAGTAGTCGTAGGTGTAGCAACAGCAATAGTTATAGAGGTAGTAGTAATAGTAGTAGGGCAGTGGCAGCAATCGTACTGGAAATAGTCATAGTAGTAGTAGTAGTAACAGCAGTAGCAGTAGTAGCAGCAATAGTAGTAGTACTTGTATAGTAGTAGCCGTAGAAGTAGTTATTGCAATTGTAGTTGTGGCAGTAGTAGTTATAGTAATAGTAGCAGTAGTAGCAGTAGCAGTAGCAGAAGTTGTTGTTATAGTTGTAGTAGTAATGGTAGTTGTTGGAGTAGGAGTTGTAGTTTAGGTAGTAGTACTTGGAGTAGTGGTAGTAGTAGTAGTAGCAATAGCTGTTGTAGCGGAAGTAGTAGTATTAGTTGTAGTAGCCATAGTAGTAGTAGTAGTAGTAGATGTAGTAGTAGTAGTAGTGGTAGTAGAAATTGTAGAGGCAGCAGTAGAGGCATCAGTACTTGTAGTAGTAGTAGCAGTAGTAGTTTCAAAAGTAGTAACTGCAGCAGTAGCAGCAAGAGTAGTAGTGCCAGGAGAAGTAATAGTGGTAGTAGGGGTAGCTACAGCAGTAGTAGTAGTTGTAGTAGTAGGAGTAGTAGTCGTAGTAGTAGTAGTAGTTATAGTGGTAGGAATAGTAGTTGTAGCTGTAGTTGTAGAGGTAGTAGCAGTTGTAGTAGTAGTAGGGGAGGTGGTAGTTTGTTGCAGCAATAGTAGTTATAGTAGTAGTAGTTGTAAAAGTGACAGTAGTGGTACTAATAGCAGCTGGAGCAGTAATAGTAGTTGTAGTAGTTGTAGTAGTAGTAGGAGTAGTGGTAGGAGAAGTAGTAGAAGCTTTAGTACTAGTAGTTGTAGTAGGCGTAGTAGTAGAAGATTTAGTACTAGTAGTGGTAGTAGGAGAAGTTGTAATAATAGTAGAAGTGGTAGTAGTATTGGTAGTAGTAATAGTTGTACTAATATTTGCATTCGAAGTAGTGGTAGTAATAGTAGTTAAAGTAGTGGTAGAAATAGTAGTAGTAGTAGTGGTAGTTGGGGTAGCAGCAGCGGTAGTAGTAGCAGCAGTAGGGCTACCAGTAGTACTACTATTAGTAGTAGTAGCTCTAATAGCAGTAGTAGTAGCAGCAGTGGTAGTATTAGGAGTAGTAGTAGCAATAGCAGTAGTACCAGTAGTTGTAGCAATAGTAGTAGTAGTAGGAGATGTTGATTGGCTGTAGTCGCAGTAGTAGTAGTAATAGTAGTAGTTGTAGTATTAGTAGGAAAAGTGGTGGTAGTAGTAGTAGTCGTCGTCGTCGTAGTAGTAGTAGTAGTAGGAATAGTCATAGTAGTAGGAAAAGCAGCAATAGTAGCAGTTGTAGCAACAGTAGTAGTTGTATTTGTAGTAGTAGCAGTTGTAGTGGCGGTAGTTATAGTAATAGCAATAATAGCTATCGTAGTAGCTGTAGTAGTATCAGTAGCAGTAGGAGAACTTATTGTAGTTGAAGTAGTAGTAATAGGAGAAGTAGTAGTAGCAAAAGGAGTAGTAGAAGTTGTAGTAGTAGTCATGGTAGTAATAGTTGTTGTTGTTGTTGTCGCCATAGCAATCGTAGCAGTAGTAGGAGCAGTACAAATAGTAGAAGTAGTAGTAGCAGAATTAGCCGTAGTAGTCATAGTAATAGTAGTAGCAGTAGTAACGGTAGTAACAGTAGTAGCAGTAGTTGCATTAATGGAAGTTGTAGCGGTAGTAATAGTAGTAGCAATAGTAGAAGTAGTACTAGTGATAATAGTAGCGGTAGTAGTAATAGCAGTAGTAGAAGTAGTACTAGTAGTAGTAGTAGTAAAAGTACTAGCAGTAGTAGTTGTTGTAGTACTAGCAATAGTAGTAATAGTACTTATCGCAGATGTAGCAGTAGTAGCAGCAGCGGATGTAGTAGGAGTAGTGTAGGTTGTAGCAGTAGCAGTAGTAGTTGTTGTTGTTATTGTCGTAGTAGTCATAGTAAACGTAGTTGTCATAGTAGCAGCAGCAGCAGCATTTGTAACAATAGTAATAGTAGAAGCAGTCATAGTAATAGTAGTAGTAGTAATAGTAGTAGTAGTAGCAGTAGTAGCAGCAACAGCAGTAGTAGTAGTAGTAGTAGAAGTACTTGTACCTGTAGTAGTACTAGAAGTAGTGTTAGTCATAGTGGTAGTAGGAGAAGTAGTAGTAGTCGTAATAGTAATAGTAGTAGCACTAGAAGTTGGAGTAGCAATAGTAATAGTAGTAGTTGCAGTAGTGTTCGTAGTAGTAGCAGTAGTAGGAGTAGTAGTTGTAGTTGTAGGATTAGTAGTAGGAGTAGAAGTAGTAGTAGTAGTTGTTGTAGCAGCAGCAGTAGTTGTTTTGGTAGTGCTAGTTGTTGCAGTAGATGTGGTAGTTGTAGTAGTTGTTGTAGTAGTAGTAGTTGCAGTAGTAGTAGTTGTAGTAGCATCAGTAGTAGCAGTAGCGACGCTAGCGACAGTGATAATGGTCATAGTAGTATTAGTAATAGGAGTAGTAGTAGGAGTAGTAGTAGCAGCAGCCACGGTTGTAGTAGTAGTACTAGTAGTAGTAGTGGTAGTAGTGGTAGTAGTAGTTGTTGTTATAGTAGTACTAGTAGTAGTAGCAGTAGTAGTAGAAGGAGGAGAAGTAGCAGCTGCAGCATCAATAGTGGTGCAAGTTGTGATAGTAGCAGTTATAGTGGCAGTATTATCAATCATAGCAGCAGAAGTTGTTATAGTAGAAGCAGTAGCAGTAGTTGTAGCGCTAGTAGCTGTAGTAGTAGTAGTAGTAGCAGCAGTATTAGCAGCAATAGTAGTAGTAGTATAGTAGTAGTAAGAGAACTTGTTGTTGTTGTAGTAGTGGTTGTTGTTGCAGCAGAATGAGTTGTAGAAGTAGTGGTAGTAGTAGTGGTAGTAACAGTAGTAGCAGTAGCTATAGTTGCAGTAGTAGTGGTAGCAAGTGTACTAATAGGAGCAGTTGTAGAAGTAGTAGTAGTAGCAGTAGTAGCACTAGAAGCTGTATTGGCAGTGGCAATAGTAGTAGAATTAGTAGCAGTAGTAATATTAGTTGCAGCAGTAGTAGCAGTAGCAGTAGAAGTAGTAGCAGTCATAGGAGTAGCAGCATTGGTGATAGTAGTAGTAGCAGCTGTAGTAGTAGCAGTAGTAGTAGCAGAAGTAGTAGTAGCTGGAGAAGTAGTGTTAGAAATAGCACTAGTAGTAGTTGTTGTAGTACTAGGAGTAGTAATATTGTTAGCAGCAGCAGTAGTAGCAATCGCAGTAGTAGTAGTAGCAGAAGTTGCAGTAATAATTGTAGGAGAAGTAGTGGTAGTAGCAGTATTACAAGTAGTAGTAGACGTAGTACTAGTAGTATCAAATTAAGTAGTAGCAGTAGTAGTAGCTGTTGTAGAAGTTGTTATAGTTATTGTAGTAGTAGTAGAAGTTGTATAAGCAGTAGTAGAGCAGTAGTATTAGTGGGAGTAGTAGTAGTAGTAGAAGCAATAGTAGTAGGTATAGTAGCAGAAGCAGCATTAGTAGTAGTTGTTGTCATTTTCGTTATAGCAGTGGTACAAGTGGAAGAAACAGTAGGAGTAGTTGTAGTAGTAGTAGTAGCTATAGCAGTAGTGATACTAGTAGTAGCAGTAGCAGTAGTAGTACTAGTTGTAGTAGCAATAGTAGCAGTAATAGTAAAAGTAGGAGTTGTAGCAGTAATAGCATACATAGCATAACTAGTAGAATAGGTAGTAGCAGTAGCAGTAGTAGTAGAAGTTGTAGTGGTAGTAGAACTAGTAGTAGCAGCAGCAGCAGTAGTTATAGTAGTAGAAGTAGTCGTAGTTGTCGTAATAGTAGTAGCAGCAGCAGCAGCAGTAGTAGCAGTAGTAGTCGCTGTAGTAGTAGTAGTAATAGCAGTAGTTGTAGTAGCAACATCATTAGTAGAGGTAGTAGTGGTAGTCGTAGTAGTAGTAGTAGCAGTAGTTGCAGAAGCTGTACTAGGAGTGGTAGTATTTACGGTAGTGGTAGCTGTAGTAGTAATAGTTGTAGAAGTAGTAGTAGTAGCAGTGGTATCAATAGTAGTAGTTGTATTTGTGGAAGTAGTACTATTAGTAGAAGTAGCAGTAGCAGTAGTTCTAGTAGTTGTACTAGTAGTATTAGTAGCTACAATAGTGGTTGTAGCAGTAGTAGTAGTAATTGCTTTAGAGGTAGGAGAAGTAGAGTAGTAGCAGCAACATCATTAGTAGTAGTAGTAGCAGCAGTACTAGTAGTAGAAGAAGGAGTAGCAGTTAGTAGCAACAATAGTAGTCGTAGTAATAGTCATTATGGAAGTGGCAGTTGTAGCAGTAATAGCTGTAGTAGTAGCAACAATAGCAGTAGTAGTTGCTGTCGAAGTAGTAGCAGTGGTAGTGGTAATAGGAGAAGTAGTAGAAGTATTACTAGTAGTAGAAGTATTACTAGTAGTAGTAGGAGAAGTTATCGTAGTTGTATAAGTGGTAGTAGTGTTGGTAGTAGTAGTAGTGGTAGTAATATTAGCTATAGAAGTAGTGGTAGTAATAATAGTTGTAGTAGTGGTAGTAATAGTAGTAGTAGTTGTTGTTGTAGTACCAGAAGTGGTAGTTGTAGTAGTAGTAGTACCGGCGGTAGTAATTGTAGGGGTAGTTATAGTTGTAGTAGCATAAGTGGTAGCAGTAGCATAACTATTCGTGTAGTTTTACTAGCGAAAGTTTTAGCAGTAGCAGAACTATTAGTGTAGTTTTAGTAGCAGAAGTGGTAGCAGTTGCAAAAATATTAGTAGTAGTAGAAGTCATTGCGGTAGTAGCAGCAACAACGATAGTAGTAGGAATAGTAGCAGCAATAGTTGCAGTAGTAGTAGTAGTAGCAATTGTAGTAGTAGTACGAGACATTGAGTTGTAGCAACCATAGAAATAGTAGTAGCAGTAGCAGTGGTAGTAGTACTAGTAGTAGTAAAACTGGTTGTAGTAGTAGGAGCAAAAAAAGCAGTAAGAGTAGTAGTAGCAGTAGTAGTAGTAGCAGTAGTAGAAGTAGTTGTAGTAGTAGTAGCAATAGTAGTAGCGATAGCAACAGTTGTAGCAGTAGTAGCATTAGTCGCGATAGTAACAATAGTAGTCATAGTAGCAGTAGTACTAGTAGTAGTGTAGCAGTAGTAGTAGTCGCAAAAGTAGTAGCAGTAGTAGTTGGAGTAGTAGTAGTAGTTAATGTAGTAGGAGTAGTGGTAGTAGTAATAGTACTAGTAGCAGAAGTAGTAGTATAGGTAGTAGCTGCTGCAGTAGTTGTAGTAGTAGTAGTTGCAGCAGCAGTAGTAGAATTAGTTCTAATGGTAGTAGTAATAGTAGTAGTAGTAGTAGTAGAATTAGTTACAGAAGTAGTACTAAGAGTAGCAGTATTTTGTAGTTCTGGTAGCCATGGAAGTAGTTATAGTAGCGTAGTAGTAGCAGTGAGAGTAGTAGTCATAGTCCTAGTAGTTGTAGTAGTATTATTAGCAACAGCAATAGTAGTAACAGCAGTAGCAGTGCTAGTAGTAGTAGGCGTTATTGTTGTTGTTGTAGTAGTAGTAGTAATAGTAGCTACAGTAGTAATTATAGTAGAAGCAGTAGTTGTAGTTGTTATTGTTGTAGTAGTAGTAGTGGTATTTGAGTACCGATAGAAGTAGGATTAGTAGTCGTAGTAATAGGAGTTGTAGTAGTAGTTTCGGAAGTTGTGGTTGTAGCTGTAGTAGTAGTAGTAGTAGTAGTAGTTGTAGGAGTAGTTATCATAGCAATAGGAGTGGTAGTAGCAGTAATAGTTGTTGTTTAGAACTTGTAGTAGTAGTAGTAGTAGCGAGAGTAGTAGCAATCGTAAAGTAGTAGTAGTAG